>VYZV01042920.1:0-16254 GCA_013401275.1 Pandion haliaetus | reverse complement strand
ATTTTGGCCTGAACCGGGGGAATTGTAGTTGGACTGCGAGGAATATCCACCTGCCGAGAGGGGAGGGGGGGGGAGAAGGGGAGAGAGAAGCGCTCGGTTACCATCGCGGCGCGGAACAAAGCTGTTTCAATGCAGAATCGGAGCTTTTCCTCCGACGCGGGAGCCACTGCCAGGCAAGAGCATGCGCGGATGGGAAGACGCTGCCCTCGCACGGAAAAATATATAGGGAAGTGTTGTATACTGACCTTGCTTACCTTGGTACGAGGACCCTCCGCCCCCAGATCCTCCCCCATAGCCACCGTGCGAGCCGGTGTTGTAGGAGGCACCTCCCGAGTAGTTATTGCCTCCGCCTCCGCGGCCGCTGTTGCCGCCGTAACCTGGAAGGGAAAGCGTGGTGAGAGCACGGCCGGTCTCCCCGGCGTCGTCTCCCTGGTGTCAGCAGCAGCTCTGCCTTCACCACACCCAGAGAGAGGTTTTAGTCTGCTGTTAGCAGCAAAAGGGACAATTATCGGAGGTGAGGCGACTGCCAGGGGTTCGATGAGCGAACCCGTCTCCTTGGGCTGCTAAAAGCTTCACAGAGAGGTCTGGCTGCCGGGGCAGCGGCAGGATTTCCCCACAGCTTGTAGGAGCACGGGCGATCCGCGCTGAGGAGCGTGCGGATCCCAAGCGCTCACCTGCCCGACACACAAAGCAAAGACTCGATCGTCAAACAGTAACTCAAGAGCAGAGCGGGCAATTCCACCTTCAACCTCGGAAAGGCAAGAGCGTCTCCTCGGGGAGTAGCAGACCAGACCCCAGCAGGTTTCCTGGCTGGTTGTCGATCTCAATTAAATCAACTCAACCAGAGGGCTTTAAGCCCTCCAAGTTCACAGAACCACGGGACGGTTTGGGTGGGAAGGGACGTTTGGAGCTCACCCCGTCCAACCCCCCCTGCCGCGAGCGGGGCCGTCTTCACCGCGATCGGGGTGCTCAGAGCCCCGGCCAGCCCGGCCTCGAAGGCTCCCAGGGACGGACGGGGCATCGAGCCCCTCTCTGGGCAACCTCTGCCAGGGCCTCGCCCCCCTCGGCGGGAAATTTCCTCCTTAGAGCCGGGCCGAACCGCCCCTCTTTGAGCTGAAAACCCTTCCCGCTCGTCCCAGCCCACCTCAAAGTTCCTCCTTCGTGTAGGACCACATGCCTACGGAGCACATATGGCCTAATTATTGACAGATAGCATTTTACTCCCCAGATAAGCTAAGCCAGCACTCACTGAATTTGCTCTCATAGTTGTAATCGGAGCCTCCGCCGCCAGGTGAGTTGTAGGAATTAGAGTAGGAGGAATAGTTGCCTTGGCCATGGTTGTAGCCTTTCTGTTTGCCCTGCGGCGGGCCGTAGTTACTGTACTGGTTTTGGTTGTAGGACTGCTGCTGCTGGCCCTGGTGGGACTGATACCCCGAACCGTAGGAGGGTTTTTGCTGTCCTCCGTGCTGCTGTTTCTTTCCACCGTGTTTCGGAGGAACCGGCGAGTTGTAGTTATCGCCGCCCTGGTAGTAGGAGCCGTAGCCGGAGGAGCCACCACCGCCACCTCCGCCGCCGCTCCCAGAGTTGGAGTGGCCGCCGTTGCTGTAGAACTGGCCTAAACAGAGAGAAAAGCGTCAGCCCCAACAGCGGCCGCGTTTTGGAAGGTGGGGGGCAGGCACCACAAGGCACGATTTTAAAGGTTAAGGCTCATAACGCGGTGACATTTTTACCCTCGTGAAGGCAAGGGTTTAGGAGCGGTTTAGCTCTTATGCTGGTGAAAGGTTTAAGAAACTCCACACAAGGCCGAGAGGTGAAACATCTTGTTCATTTAAGTAGACAGGGAATTGTGAAATACATCGACATCGTACCATCGTCCGGTCACCATGCAATCCCAGTGAAGGACGCCCAGCCAGTTCTCCCACAGCTTTAATTCCAGTACGACCCCAACGTTTAGGACTAAGCTCAGGGCTACGACAGTTTCTTTAATGCATGTTACAATAACTAACAGTTATTACTTCAATGCTCTACAAAGATTTAAAATCTGGTGCTCAAACTACATTTGAGACAAGTCAGCCATCAACGGCAGCTGATGCTCAGTCTCCGCAGCCGAGAGACACGGTAACGAGGAAGAATCTCGTTCCTGTAATAAGGAATTATGTCAACATCCATGCAGATCGCTCTAACGCAGTGAGCCATCCGTCTGGATTTACACGGTGAGTGAGCAGCAATACTCCAACGGAAATTAAGATGTGCATGCACAGCTCATCCTATTTACCTCAAAATTCGGGTACTACCTCTGGGATCGAAGGTTACTGAAAACCTCCAACGGATCAAAACACTCCAGAGAGCCTGGATGTGACAGCACGGTACGTAGTCAAAGAGTTAGTCTGGGTTTAATTTTATTTATCAAGAGCACTACAGTCAAGCTCTTCGAGCAATTCTTTTCCTGCCCAGTTCCTGCAAGTTGAACTTCAGGGCGTTCTTTGCGTTGTTGGGCTTAGTGTGAGAAGACTTACTCTACAGTCAGACTTGCTGTATTATTCGAAACTAAACTTATTTTCAAGGAATAAAAGCCACTAGAATCTAACTAAAAACCTGCACCAGTGTCCATAATGGCGTGTACGCTTGGGGAATGGAGCTACATCTCTAAGAGAGGGAAAGATTTTGCTAGTGCTTCCTCTGAAATAGAGGAGAGGCGGGGGAGAATTTAGCGAAAAAGGAAACAAAAAGTACAATCTCATGCCCTTTGCTTCCACAATTCCGTGTGAAACTACCGGGATGACTCACGGGGAAGCCGAATACCAGTTCCTAAATTCGGGGTGTGTTGGTGTTGAGAAGAGCTGCAGCTCTTCAAGGCACCTAGCTTTTAATTTTTTGATCGTTCAAGCGATGCTCGTCTATGCCCCCTGCACTACAGTAAAACTTTCTATGCAAGATTTTTTTTCCTCTTCCGCAGAAGATCACGATTTAGTTCTGCAGCAATGAGGTTCTGTAAAAAAAAAAAAAATTTATCTCCAGCCAAGAACACCACAGCTGTAGCAAATTGTTTCTCTGCTGAATGAGAGACACCTCGCTCCGTCACTCGTATTAAAATCCCCATCTTCGGTTCGAGCGCGGGGTTACGACCGGCTGCGTGTAAATTCAAGCTGCAGATGCTGGAAGTTCATCTCTCCCAAGTCAATATTTCTGGAAATTCCATTTTATACCAACACTTCATATTTAACTATGAAGTTCTTATGCTGTCTGACGTCAGGTTATTTTTTACTTTCCCCAAATCAAAGCTAAGGAATAAAACTATCCAGCACACAAGCAGTTACTCTAACAGGTAGTCGCTTAGAAACCGGCAGTTTTCCCACCTCGTTCCACCTCAGGATCTACTCCCTTGTAGAAAAAGTCAGTATCTCAAACAATAGGTCTCTAAACAAAATAGGGCATGCATCGTTATTATTTTAAGTATCTGCTAAACACCTCGGGACTTTTTTTTTTTTTAAACCTGGTGCTTCATAGGTCAGAGGATTTTTGGTTTGCTTTGTTTAGCTAGTTTAATTACTGAGTTAACTCAAATGTTGTTGAGCCTCACAAGTTAAATGAATGCAACTGTGCAGGCTTCGCAGCTAAAAACAGTGACAAACAAAATTACAGTTTAAAAAACAAATACCGTAGCAAGAATAAAGGACCAAACACTTGGAATTCAGAGACTCGGGGCTCGACTGGCCAATTGCGACATTTCCCACAATTCCCGATCCCAGTGAAATTTAATTCTCCAGGCAATTAGGTACTTTTAGGGCAACGAGCATTTTCCAGCACGGCTGCCGAGCCAGCAGCCGGCAGAGCTGTGCCATTTAGTGCTTTAGGCCCTTTATGCTTGGCTCAGGAAAGCCCGTTTTCACGTTAACGAACGAATCCATGCATTTTCAGAAGTTACTAACATGGTTACACTAACCCCTAACGCCTGGATATTTATTGTATCAGGATCGGAAGCACAATTACAATACCTTTGAAAGTACACTAGCTACCAGCCACAACAAGTCACATCCCTCAGCGTTAATCCACCAGCGTGTTACAAAGGATGTAGGATTAAATTTTAGCACACACGATTCCACGTACAAGTCAACATTTCGCATGCTTAAGAAGCTGGGCTGTACTATATTCAGAGATGTTGAAAAGTCTTCCCAATATCAAGAGGCGTGTACCCAATTGCTGGGATTTATTAAAAGGCTCAAATTTTGTACAAAACCTGCTGTAAATTAAGACAAAGGTAGATTAAAACACTTCAGTTTCTTAAAAATAAAGTAATGCTTTCCATAAAAAGCAAAGATGGGCTTTTTGCCTTTATGCTGAACGGAGCTGGCTTGGACATTTGTGCCAAGTGCACAAAAACATTCTCGGATAATTGGTTCCCCCTGTTGTGTACATCGATACAACCAAGTTCAAAGGCAAATCACAATAAAAACTGCCACTGTCTTAAGTTCTGCAGGCTAAGAGAGTTTCAGACAAGCTGCGGTGAAAAGCCACTGTTGAGAAACCCAGTGAAGCACAGGGACACAGCACGAACACTTTGGGTTTTGGAGTTCGAGAAAATTGGAGTAAAAAGCTGTTTTTTGTGCAATACTTTTAGATGATCTAGGAAGACCCAAAATCATGATAGCCGTAGCAGTCTGTGAAAAAGTCACCTACAAAAGGGGGAGACAGAGCAGAGAAAAAAAATTAGAATTCTTTTGAAGATGGCAAAATGAGCCACATTTGAAAGTCATGTTTTAGATTTCTCTGCTCCTGTCACCCCCCAATGAAGGCTTCTTCTCAAGACCAATCGCTGTGTATTTTCAGGAAAATCACATTCAAAAGTGTGGCCGATAGCTTCACGTGGCTTAAAGCAGAGAAATTTAAAATATTCACAGTTTTAGAGGAAGCGTGAAGTCACCTGGATTCGCGTTTTAACTTTTTAACGAGTACACGAACCATCTTTCATTACTTCTCATTCAAAAAAAGAGAGGACCCCTTAGAAGAGGGCTTCCGCACAAGCACATCACCGCTCGGTGCAACCCAGTCTGAGTTTCACACCCCCAGCAGATCGATGCGTTTCCAAATTTAAGATGAAAAACACTTACTATAGCCTGCCGTCGCGGAATTGCCTCCGTAACCATAGCTTCCATATCCAGCACCTACATTAGAAGAGCAAGTTTAAATAAAGAGGAAATCGAAGCATCCAAAGGCCTCGTACCTCCCGCCCCGCTACGGGACGCCACAAAACGCTTGTGGGGATTAATTTGCTCGTCGGGGTTTGGGGAGTTTATGCTACATTTAGCATGGAAAGTGTCAGGACAAGGCACGGGCAGCATTCTCACCTGCATTCATGTAGCCGCCGTGATTGCCGCCGAATCCGCCCCTGCCTCTTCCGCGGCCTCGGATGTTGCCACCTCTTCCACGACCGCGCATGTTGGGCGGAGGGGGCACTTCGTTGTGCATGGGGCCTCCCATTCCGAAACCCGGGTTGTGCTGCTGAGGGAAGAGAGACGTGTTACCCAGCTCTTGCTCCTGAGTGGCACCGGCCTCGCCTCCGAGGCGAACACAAACCTTTCGAGAGGACATCGGGAGCTCTAGAACACGTCAGGTACCCGCCTGCCTCAAAAAGAAGAGGGGCTAAGCCAAAAGCAACAGGGGTGGGTACCAAATAAAGGTCATCTCCAGAAAACAGAGGCTGTTTTCTGTAAAACTGGGCGGTATTTCTGCTTTCAAGCCCAATGGCCATTAGCAGACCCTGGCTTCCCTCCACACGTTAAATGATTTCCCCTCCCAAAAAGGGATTAAAACCATAGAGCGGGAGACAACTGCACTACAGGACCATTAGTGACACGGCGAAGTCATTGAATTATGAATTTACTTACTTTTACTGCAAACTTGGGTCCTCCCCTAGCTGGCACGGGGGGCCTCTTCTTCTTGTTTTGCTCAATGGCAACAGGAGCATCTGGAAACAACTTCTCTAGCGCAGCCAGAGCGGCGTAGGCTTTTGCCACCTTTTTATTTGAACCGGCTCCTTGGAATTTCTGCCCGTCAACCTCCACCTTTGAAAGGGATTAAATCATTGCACGTAAGTGGAAAGGGCAGGAACAGAAGCTGCCACTTGGTAGGATTAACTGTTTTTTTCTGGTGCCTGCAGACAATTCTGGAAGTTGGAAGTGCTCAAGGGCAGGTTGGACGAGTACTGGAAACGTCCCTGCCCACTAGGTGATCTTTAAAAGGTCCCTTCCAACCCAAACCATTCTGTGATTTTATGATTTTAAATTCTTATGAAGTAACTACAGTTAGATATCTGAGGTGGGATGAAGGCACAGAGCGGGGACTAGAAGTCATCTCACCTCCATGACAAAGCGCTTGTCGTGGCTGCCACCCGTTTCTGAAATCAGTTCGTATTTCAGCCCGCGCCTTTTCTCATTGAGCTCCATCACGGGATTCTTGCCATGCTTCGTCAGAATTGGTCCCTGTTGTTTCACATTCTGGAAGCAGAGAAGCAGTGATGAAACTCCAAGAAAAACCCTAACGGGCTTGAAGGTGCTTCCAAAACACGTACTTTGGAAAATACCTTGAAGATGGTAAGCTTGGCATAAGCTTGCCTGACATTTTTACCTCATAAATTGTTATCGTGACTAACTGAACTGT
Source organism: Pandion haliaetus (assembly GCA_013401275.1). Classification (NCBI taxonomy): domain Eukaryota; kingdom Metazoa; phylum Chordata; class Aves; order Accipitriformes; family Pandionidae; genus Pandion; species Pandion haliaetus. The sequence goes on along the minus strand of VYZV01042920.1, from coordinate 9,597 downwards.
ACAGTACGCCATTATAGCAACCTGTTGCTAAAAGGCGCTTCCGATGACATCCTACAACATCATCCCAAAGAATCCGAGCCGCCCATTTCCCCCTCTTTGACTGCGCTCACCTCTGGAGTTTGATCTGAAGGAGGAGACGCAGCAGTGGGCGTCGAGACAGTTTCTACTACAGGAGGAGGAGCAACAACGACTGGTTTCTGTTCTGTTTCCTCTGCTGATTCGTCTCCTTTCCCGGATTCTTTGCCTTCCACTCCTGTGGGTAAACCCATATCTTGCAACACCTAGGGCAAGGAGAGTCGGAGAGATTACTGAACAGCACTTGCCTCAAAGAACCGCTGGCTCTCATGTGCCCTACCCATTTTGGGGTAAATACTCGAGAAGGCTGCTTAAGAATCTTTTTATTAATTCTGTTCAAGCGCTAGGCATTCCCCAAATCCCGCAAGCACTTCAAGGCCTAGGAGGTACGAAGTCCTCTGCCCTGAGACTTCACACACAACAGACTACACTGCCTTGGTGTTCAACTTTTCCCCGTCTATCCTGAAGGGTTGAAGACATTTTTCATACACGGTTGTTTGTCGTGACTGTCATCACCATCAATCTGGTTGCCCTTTTCAACTTTGAGAGGTCAGCAATCAAACTGCCTCCTAACGAGAGCCCTCTGGCAGGAATTCACACACACAGCTCTTACCTTCACTGCCACGTGCAATTTGGCTGTCTTTTTGGAAGGTCCTGATGCCTCAAACGTGCTGCCGTCGATTTCCACAGACATTGTAAAGATAGGAGCATGAACAGGACCGGTCTGAGAGACGAGTTTGTACTGGAGCCCGGGTTTTAGCTGGTTTAGTTTCATCAGTGCATTCATGGCCTGAGGAGGTTCGAGTTTTTCCTCTGGAGAGAGAAAAAAAACCCAGTAGTTTGGGGACATTTGTCACCTCTTTCAAAGAAGCATAACTGACTTCAGACAAGCTCTGATCTGTGTTTTCCTCCTTGTGAGGGTTTAAGTTATACCAAGTAAAAATCTTACAGTATTAAGGTGGTGGTTTTTTTTAAAATTCACATGCCCTGTAGCCCCTATTTACAGCATCACCCAAGACCAAACACTTGCAAGAGTTCTTCCGCAACCTGCCCCCCGCCTCAGCCTGAGAACAGCTCTCGGGTAGCCATTTGTACCTACCTCTTGTTAACTCAATACCTTTTTTCTGAATCTTCTTTTTCTTTTTGCTGGGAGATTTCTCCTCTCCATCCTCCTCCATAGGACGCTTCATTGGGGTGACAGCATACGTTGTACTGGGAGGAATCTGGACTGCAACAATCATAATGAAAACCCCTAAGTATCCCAGTTTCCAGCAACAGCAGCAGCAAAAAGCCTTGGAAACGTGGTTTGTGGGGTTCGCCCCCCCACCTCCAAGTACCTACCAGTATAGTCAACGGGGTTTTCATTCTTTGGTTTCTTGGGCATTTTGGAAGGTAGGGGATCCATCCCCAAGACTTTGTGAAGCTGGCCAAAAGCAGCAAGTCTCAGAGCGTGCTAGAAAGATTAAACATGTGTTACTGGGACGCGCAAGCGGCTCCACCAATCTCTGTTCCCTGCACAGTTTCAGACAGGAACATTCTACCCACCCCTACACAGAAATCCTCATCAGTTTAAATAGGACTCTCTGAATTTTTGAAGTTCAACCCAAAATATGGGTCATGGTAGCAAGTCACTATTTAAAACCTGATACTTTGCTTCTGGTTGGCCAAGCTACAAATTCCTTATTGGTGTGGGACCCATTTGTATTTCTTTTACTTGACTAGATATTAAAAAAGTTAACACCGACCTCCGTGAGGTTACTATACTACCATTAACCAATATGGAAGTTCAGAGTCAGTTGAACTGATTAAGTTTTCGTAACATCTGTAGTCAAAACTATACCTGAGCACTCTGTGTGATATCTTCCCTTTGTTGTCTGTCTAGATGCCCAATAGCATCAGTGGCTTCTTTTTCACAAGGATCATAAATACCAGAACCATCTGAAGGCAGGAAACAAGGAAGATATGCAGAGAATTATCCTGGTGTTTCTAAAGAAACTAAACTAAGTATTCCCTTGGCATCAATCAACACTCATCTCTCGAAGAACACGGACTGACATGATCCATCCAATGTCCAACATTCTGAAACTCGTCTGGACTATTTTACACGTACAATTAGCAGTGAAGCTGGTCACGACCACTCAGGGAACCAATTTTACACTTGCAGAAACTGGTACCTCTCTCTACGGGGGTTTAACGTCATGGGTCCGTAGCTTTGAACACACGTGCCCTCAGTAACAGCAAGGTACTGTAGTACCCGTGTATGCTGGGGGCTTTCTGAGCTCCAGATCTAGGCTGCCCGCACATATAACAAGGGACTTCTCAAACACTAAGGCAAGGTAACCGCGCCTCGAAGCTTCAACCGCGTTTCATTTCAGCTTCGCTTTGAAATGTAAATGCAGAGAACCACCTAACCTGGCATAACGATTCCCGAGGCAAGGCATTCAAGAACTCTCCTCAGAGCCTCGCCAGCGCCCATGGGTCTGTTAGCAGTTCCAATAGATTTCTCACACAGCAGCTCTAGAGGCTGAAAGACAGTTCGGAGAAGTGAGAGGAGCAAAGGTAGGCGCTTGCGCTGCTATTACGGCTAGAAGCTGCTTCAAATTCACAAACGATTAACGATTTACACTGTAGAAATCGTTAATTGGTAAAACGATTTACACCGTAGACATTTGATACGCATCTCTTAAGGGCAGAAACCTTGTTCCTACTACGCAAACCTCTAACGTATGAAACGGAACGTGCGCAGACTGAAGAGAGCTGAACAGCAGCTCGGAGAAGTGGTACCAAACCCCAAAAAAACAAAACAAAAAAGGAAAAATTACCCATCCTCTCAGCGGTGCCCAAGTAGGAACCCGAGTACACAGATCTCGCAGCACTCGTATCACTATGACGCACGACTTCAGCCCGTTAGCCCTGGCCTAGAATAAGAATCAAAAGCAGACACACATTCAATAAAAACACCAAAACTGCTCATTCGCAGACATTCATTTTTGCGGTGCTACTTTGTCAAGGGTAAACAGTATTTCGCGTTACCATTTTATAACTTATAACTGGAGTGTACAAAGGCAACATTACTCTTAACACAAAGCAGCAGCTATGCATCTACTCTTTAAAAAAGGTTCCTTCCGAACGTTTAATTCACTTAAGTGCTTCTTTAGCAACTGTACCGCTGACAGACGCTAAGTTCAGCACGTCTAACTATCATCCGACGTTAAAGTATTTTAAATAAAAAAAAAAAAATAGTTAGCCCCTTAATAGTTTACAAATTTTCTACTTAAAGACAAATATAAGAACAAAATGCAAACCTGGAACCACTTGGCGTGTCGCAGTGACGCCAAGGCAGCAAGGCATTTCTGCCTGTCCAGAACGTCCGGGGAGTCGTTGACTGATAGCGTTTCTATTCGTGGATGGAATAAGAAGACAAGGCACAGTTTGACCAAGGGGGTTCTGTCAGGCGGAGAGGGGATGAGGCAGCTTCCTAACGGGCAGCTGAGGCTCCCAAAAGATCCTGATCTAGATCCTGTACCTGGAAGGATGGGTCTGCAGTGCGCTCGCCTAGCGGCCTCGCTTAGAAATTAAAACTGCAGAGGTGGGGGAAGTTCAATTAACAGGGATGGACTGAAATCTATTCTGTGAGGAGGAGACGGGGCGTGAAACTCGATGGGAGAGGACAGGAATCCTTTACGACTCCAGTGAAGTGGTAGTGTACGAGGCTGGTAATAGGTAACAAAGGGAAATTTAAAATAAACCCCCACTTTGCGTTTAGCTTTTAGTGGAGAAGTGGGGGGAAAAGCTTTGCGAGGATCAAGGGAACCCCCTCCGCCCATAAGGCTTGACTGCCCTGGCCCCAACCCGTGACAGAGAGCGTCCTGTTGGTCAAAGGTCCAGCGTCCCTAAAATTGACAAACTAGAAGGCTTGGTAGACGAGGTCAGATATCAAAACCATAGACAGTCAATAGAGCACAAAGATATTTTCCAGTCTGTGCTGCAGCAAAATTGAAGATATGGTTTGAAAAAGCGCAAAGTTTCTCAAGACCAGGGTTTTAGATAAGGCTAGTGCACAGAGCGAGCATTTGACATCCACCAATTCGACAGCGCGATGCCTACGATACAGAACCCATCGTAGTGAAGCAATTCAAGCGCAAAAAAAGACCGTCTGTGAGTTGTTATTCCAAAGGGAATTTGAGAGCGAATGGAGAAGCTAACTTTATCCAAAACTCTGCATCACTTTCTGGAATTCTGAACTTTAGCTGATGAAACAGCCAATCGAGGAGACCCAGAGCACCTATCATTCTTGCTGCAACACAAACTGCATGGAACATCCAATTTCATGTACATGCAAGTCATTTAACAAGAAGCCTTCGAGAATCTTTTAAAATGTATCTGGTTTATGTTTTTACGTCACTGTGCAGGCCACTTACGTGGCTAGGTACAAAACAAGATTAATACAACAAGATGATGTATTAGTGAACTAAAGGCCCAAGTAAAAAAATAAAAGAAAAAGGATTAAAAAAAAAAAAAACCAAAGAGCAAAATCCCATCTGAAAGGTGCTACTCAGTTTCGGAAGCTCAGCCGTAACCATGATCTCATGAGGTTGGTGTCGTCATACGGAGTTTTGAATTTGCACAAAAATAATTGTTGCCGCTTCGGCTGAAACTGAAGAGCACGCTTTAACAGTGAATTAGCAACGGCAATGTACGGGTTTCCAACCGACTGTCGGCTGTTTTCAGTCTTCCATACCTCCAGCTAACTGTTTTTCCATTTCTTCTCTGACTACGGGCGATGTCAAGTGGATGGTCAGCGTCAACAGCGGCTCTTTTGTGTTCTTAATTACAATTGCAGCATCACCAACTGACTGGATTATTTCGTATTTGTCTTCGGTAATAGCCTGCAATATAATTTCACCGCTTAGCGGAAGTCTTAAATTCATTTCTGAGTGATTCGCAACATTCTTTTCCAACAAAAACCAAGGTCTATAAACAAAACTTCAGCTAATAAAGGGAAGTTCATTTAACAAGGCAACTCCATTTAACAAGGCAACTCCAGAATAACGCTACATGCCTATGAAAATTACTTTTCCAAGACAGAAAAAGGGTATCAAAACAAACGTCGTCGGTGCCTTTTTAACCATTTAAAACCTATTTTGCTTGTTCTGTCACAAACATTGAAAGGTTTTACTCACAGCAAGCTGTACTCCGAGATTGTCAGCTACTTTCTCCAGGAGATCTGTGGTGGGTTTATCTTTGCACAGAAGAACTAGCTCAAGATCCAAGTCCCCCTTCAGTAACAGGCCTTTTGCTACCAGCCCTACACGCATCACTCCACGCAGGGTCCTAGTCAACTGCTCTGTGGCCTTCTGATCCCTGCAAATACACAGGTTACAGTCATGACGGCTTCAAAACTACAAGAAGTAACTGCGGCCAGGTAAGCACAAACACTCAACCCAAGCTAAGGGACAGAGCTGCAAAGGTTAAACACGCCGCACAACCCCTGCTGAAGGATTTACTACACCTGCACGGGAAAAGTCGCTTCAGCCCTGGGTTAGTTAATTCCTCTTAATTCCACAGCCAGGGAAAACAACTTTTCTACCTTCAGCGAGCAGATTTTTACTCATCTAAGTAAGAAGTTGCTACTACTTCCGACAGTGCCCCTTACAAGCATGTGTTCGGTGATGTTCCTTACCCTCCTTCCTTGTTTTCCTCTTCAGCTGCCGTCTCCATGGACTCTGTTTCTGGCTGCTCCCCACTGACTTTTTCTTGCTCATCAATCCAGTCGGAGACAGCTTTGAGCGCTCGCTCCGTGTGGGACACCATATTCTGAACTGCCTCCAACTCCTCCTGCGTCGGGTAAACGGCCGAATGTTTGGCCATCACATGGCGGTCGTCGTTCACAAAAATACGCATTGGTCGCTGAAAAGGGATTTTGAAACAATTTTACAGAGAGCTGAAATGCAGCTATTTATCTCGCGAGTCCAAAATCTCCCGATCCTTACCATTTTTGCTTTTCAATGTCTGTCCGAGCGTTCAAAATGTGCTTATTTAGATTCTTCCACCAAAAAGACTGTACCAGTACCACACTTTTCCGTAATCTGAAAGCAACAGAAAACCAGTTAGCAACGCTGGCAGGCTGGTCCGTCCCCGCAGCCTGCTTGCCGAGTGTGCGTAGGAACAGAAATAACTGCAATTGATAATTGGAAGCAATAACAGAAACGAGAAGTACGCGAACTCATTAGTGAAAGCCCCGTTCTGTGCTCCTGATGACTTACGTTCTTAAGACCTGAATAGTGCCCACAATAAGGATTACAGCCAGTGTTGTCACACAGCTGTCACCCCAACTCGCACAGGCTGCCCTCCAAGAGGGTTTGCATTAACTGCTCAGTTTTACCTGCGCAGCAGTTTAATGAGCACCACACGCTCATTTACCATCCACCAGCTCAGCCGTGGAGCAACGGCCAAGCACGCTGCACACGGCAAACGCTTTGAACCATTCCCTCGTACAACCTCCCGCAGAAGCAGAGACATCCCGGGAGCTGAGCTGCACCCAACTGCTCAATTTTCCCTCCTACTGCTCATTCGCAGCCCTAACTATATTATTTTGGCTCCTTATTCCCAAGAGGCTTTTCCATTGAAACTGGATTTTTCCAAAAGCTCCTGCTCATATTTCTAAAACAAAGCGCACTGAAGGTAAAGCACTCCCCGACACACGACAGAGCAGCCTGCGCTGGGAAAATTAACAGTCTACAAGCTAATATAATTCCACGAAGTAAAGAACCAGGTTGGCATCGCCTGGTTGCCAAGCGAAGGGATAGCTTTCATTCATGCTACTCAGAAGCAACTATTTGTAAAGATCTCTTTGCCACATACCGCTTTTTACCCCAAATTCTTTTTGTGGCCCCAACGTAAACAAGCCTGCTTTTAATTAGGATCAATACGAGACAAGCTCAGTCTGTTCACTTACTTTATCGGGCTGAAATAAGTGTAAGCCTACACCAGCAAATCTGCTTTTGAAGCGCTCGCAACTCCTAAAATTCAAGAGACTAAGCCGAAATTACAACAGCTTGTTTCCAAACAAGAAGCCATTTTCGAAGGGAACTAACCCACCCCGACAGCCCGAGCCCCAGCCGAGGCTGTGAACTTCTTTTGTTAAAATTCAAGTACTTTGTTCCTCAGTTTTAGCCAAGGGGCCTTCGAGCAGAGAAACATTTGCGTCCTGCAGGACTGGCTTATGCTTTGTGGGAGAAGACAGCTTCCCAAGATCGCCTTCAGATGCGAGCAGGCTTCTGGCAAGAACTTCAAAATGCCATCCCGCACCCACCGGAATCGACTCTTCGGCATCAGTAACGTCGTTTCCCATGCGACTAGCGTAAGAATCAGCAGTTGCTTGATTCGCGGTCATTAATTTGACCAAACATCTCTAATAAAACTCTTGATTTACCTCTAGCTGAAACCGTGCAGGGGCAATCCCAGTCCTGCAAACACCCGATGTTTCATGGCAAGTCCAAGAACTGCAAAGTGCCATTTAAAAGCCTTAGCACAAGTGAGGCAAAGGAAGAGCCTCAGCACCTGAAGATGATGGAGATGAAGGTCATCGTCACCTGCATCCACCAGCTGTTTCACATAATTTTACAACCAAGTACACATCAAAACTGCCTGGTAACTAAGGCTTTCGGAAACACTGCTGGAGAAACTTGTCAATCATGCCTCAAGGATTCCAGAGCTCACAACCAAATCCTGCTTCTCTGGAAGTCCCTCCCTTTTGAATGAGTTTCACTCAAAATTAAACCAGACTGAAGCTTGCTTTTGCTTTTTTCCACAGGAACCTGCCTCAAGTCAGCCCCTTCCCAACCTCGCCGGTTATCACTACGTACAGCTTGCAAACCCAACGCTTTACTTCTTACACTTTACAGATGACACAAACTGCAAGTAAGCCGGACCAATCTTAAGCATAAAGCATCCAAGATACTGGAATAATAATAAAACAGAACAAATAATTAGCTCCCCAAATACTTAGTGCTTTACTAGATTAATGCCACTGTAACTCCATAAACTAACATGAAGTGCCTGGGCAGAAATCGGGACCCTGCTGCGCTACTTGTTTTACAGAGCTGGGGCTCACAACCTGAAGAATTTGCTAGGATAAAATCAGGAAAGCTCATTTCCTCGAGCCGCCATCGCTGTACGGACTATTCCACGGCACAGAAATACCTCCAACTCCAATCCTGCAAATATTTACACACAGGACAACTTTGGTAGTGTTAGAAATCCGGATCGAATTGCAATTAAACCCAGATGTTAGTGCCCGCTGAGCGCGGGGAATTATTCCCAAGCTACCTGCAAGAACCCACAAGGCATCTTCTCAAGTTTGCGGGTGCCAGCCTCCCAATCCACTCCTACTTTGGACTGGACCCTGAAGAACTCGTACACTCTGTACACAGTTATTTTTCTTAAAGCTCCCTTAATTTCCTTCAAGAAAGGTAAGAAATAAGTTGAAATCCAACCTAGCGAGGCAGCTGTTTCCACAGTCAGAAAATACTACAACAGCCTCGGAAACGAGAGTCCCGTTTCCTGCGATTTCTAAAGACGGACGTTAACGCTCTTGAAATCACTGAAGTTCCTTTCAGGTGAGAACCCAAGAGCTGATGCTGCAGCTTCGCAGGATTCACGCCTCTTGGGAAAAAGAACCACAGAACAAGTTAAAAACATGAACGTGCTCAATAACGCCCAATTCCTGACATTGCTCTTGAGGCTGATCGTCACTAAAATTTGAGAAAAAGGAGAAAGTTTGAAATTCCACCCTTGTTTTAAGCCTCGCCTGCTCTGCTCTCCCCCTCCTACAATTTCCACTACCAGCTTGATTTCACCAACAAACTTTCCACTCAAATCGAGTCTCCCAATGGAAGGAGCAGACTCTCTGAAACATTTGTTGGGCTGGGGGCAGATGAGAAAACAATAAAGAAAAAGCAAAAGGTTGAAAACTCTGCCCTAGATCAGGGGAAAGTTTAATGCACGTGAAGAAACGCATTTTGGTTTAGAAGACTTCTATGTTTTAAATAAGAATTAGTCATTTTCAATCTGGGTTTTTAGCCTACCGTACCTGAACAGGATGACTGAAGGAGTGCAAAGCCCTAATGCCTTGCTTTTGTTTGTGTGGGGGCGGGTGCCCTGGCAGGCAAAGCTCTTCCAGGTCTAAGGACACCAACAGCATCTATTTCCCATCACAAGGCTACCTGGCCGACCGAGGTGATGGCAAACAAAAGCTGCCTGCTCTTGCAAAGCGGCAGCAACAGGGAGAAAGGATTTTTTTAATTTTTTTAAAATTTTTTTTTCTGAACCGTTCAGCTACAAATAACGGGATTGATGAGAACAAGGGGTTATTGCGAGGAAGCGATGGGAGAACCCGGATAAAAACCCTGGAAAGTGAAGTTTAGGTGAGGAGAGCACAGTCCTGTCCCTGAGGGGAGGAGGTAGGGATTTAAATCACACCAAAGGGGATGTTTCCACCTCACCTGTGCTTCCCCCACC
>VYZV01042918.1:7931-23775 GCA_013401275.1 Pandion haliaetus | reverse complement strand
GTGTTTAGAAGTGAGTAACACCATACTGTTTAATCCTTCTCCCTGGAGAAAACGGAGGTGGAGAATGCGAAGTGGAATTCAAGAAAATACTGTATCTTGTAATTGAGACCATTGAGATATTTTTCCTTGAGCTACTGCAGCAACCCAAATTATACATTAGTTGTCTGTTGTACAAAAAAGGTAAATTGAAGAGACCAATGAACATTTTTAATCACCTTTACTGGTCAGGATAAAAGAGAGGCTTTAGCAAAAGGCACGCAGAAGGGTTTTTGTTTTGTTTTTCATATAGGAGTATATTTTAAGTTCGAAATTGGCTTAAAATATATTGAGAGTATGGATAGGCTCATTTCTTTCATTATTCTATTCCTGGAGTGGCCAGATAGAGATAGATAAGGTATGATTTTCTAAGGTGGGTAGGCCTTTGAGAGCATGATGCAGATTCATAAATGGCATTACTTTGAGTTCTGTTCCCATTTGTGTTGAACAATAAATATTAATTCTTCAGGAAAGTGATACAAAAATTTAAGAAGAATTGAAAATAAATTGCTCAAGTCTCTTTACATTTGAATCAAAGGACCAGGCCAAGTATTTCATCATTCCATTTTTCCCCTTCTTTTGTTAGAATAATTATTTATCTACTTAATTTTAAAAAATTAACTGTTTTTTCCCCTTTTAAGAATGAAAATGGGATTTTTTTTTTTTTTATGAAACTCTGCCATAATTGATCTATACCTATAGTCAAAAGACATTAAACATTAGTTGTCCTGCTGGAAAATATTATTAACATATTGATAAAAAAGAGAGGTCTAGTACCTCTGAATGGTGGTGTACTAAAGGATCCTATGAACTCTTCCAACTTCAGATATGACTAAGGACTCGAGCTAGTACAACTTATCTGTAGCTTTGTGAACCATCAAAGCCCGAGATGGTATCACAGTTCTTACAGGAAAGTCTTTAACTCTAAAGGTTATGCTGTCCCAGAAAACATTAAAAAATATAGAAAATAAAATAAGAAACCAAAGAAGAATGTATAATTAGTTCCCTCAAATAAACAGCCTGTAGCTGAAGAGTATGAGGAATCTTTTTTTGCCTGGGCAGTTCTAGGTAAGGTAGTACTGAAAGATGTAATGAGCACAGGTTTATTAGGAGTACATACACATAATTACAACTTTAACAGATGAGGAATGGGGTTTTCAGAAAGTTTGCACCATCTTCAGACTCCTTATACAGAACTTAATCCCAAATCCACTAAATCAGCCAAGGTAGATCCTCACCTTTTGACACTGTAGAAACTGGAAGTAGATCTGGAAGCCTAAATGCCACCTGGTAATTGGTGCTGAAAAAGCACGGCTCAATTGCATTGCAAGCTCTGTCTGAACTGAAAATTGCTCAGCACTAGGTTTTCTGTTCTGCCAAAACAGGCCACAGGTATCTGTGGCCTCCTATGAGCGTTCAGGAGACTAGAATGCCCCCAGCAAGTACCATAGTGAAGGTCAAACACTCTCTGTAGACAGTACTGCACAGAATCCTGAATGTCTCCCTGACATTCAGGGATTTAGCTTCAGCCTTGAATGTCACGAAACAAACGACATGCAACACTCAGGCTGGAGCATGCCTCCTGCATCAATTCATCTTAAAATGCTTCTGGGAATTAGGCAGAGTTTGACATAATTTGTACAGAATCATTTATGACTCCCACAGAACACTTTTATGAAGGAAATGTTATCACAAAGCATTGCCTTAATAAAGAATTAGGTTGATTTTAATCATCTGCTTTCCTTAGTTAAAAATAAATATATGAAGCCTTCTGCAGTAGTGCGTAAATCATGCTGGTTTCTGAATTCTTAAGCATCGCTCACCACACTCCAAAGCAAAGAGCAAGGATGCAGAATCCAAATAGATGTAGTTACATGGGGAGTACATGTTATTCATTGTCTAGAATCTGTGGCTATCCCTGTGCTAATAAAGAAAATGCACCACAAACCATTCTTTGGCCCTGCTGCCAGCTGCCTTGGCACAGCTTATTTCTGTACAGATAAATTCTCTTTTGTTCCAAACCATAGTAATTGCATCCAAATTGCTTGTGAGGAGGAGTCCCTGGCCCATGCTAAGCATCAAACTGTGCCTGGGCATAGTCTCTGAGAGCGCTAGTTGACGAGTCCAAAATTATTTCAGGGGCCATGCTAAGAAATTAACAGTATGAATGACCACATACCAGCACGCAAGTCTGTGCATTGACCCTGTTTAGTTTTGCCAGAACGTGTGTATTCCATGTTGTTTGGTATCTGCCAGTTTTGTTATATGTGTTTGTGTCAGGAATAACCGAAAAGCAAACGTGATGGTACTGATATCAGGAAGAAGCAAAAGGAATTGCCTTATGGTAAATCAGGAGCTGTGCAAAACTTGTAACACTAGTGGAGGGCAAATTTTCTTCTTCATTAACCTTCAAGTTAAATACCCAGAAGATCCTCCTCATATTTGTGAAATTACTTTCAATAGGTTTGCTATTTGATGCTGTCTAGCACCGCATCTTTTAACTTTAGCAGCCTGACATCACATTATCCTGTATGTGGATGAATACAAAAAATAGTTTTATACATTGAAGCAACCTATTATGTGTTTGGTCTGCTGCTAGCAAAAAAAAAAAAAAAGTACACAAAACAGGTATATATGAAATATGATTCTTTCTGAAGCCACTTTAATACGATCAGCCTCCAACAAGCACTGAGCTCATTGAGCATTATATACAATGTTACACAATGGATGGCACTTCAGGTTATTAGCACACAGTTGACAGCCAAACCTAATGGTGACATATAATATAAGTACTCCAGCCCTTCTACAGAACAGAAAAATGCTCTCACCCTATGGTGTGTGAAGCACATAGATGTATGCACATACTCTGGACAGAGGGCATATTTAAACAGAGGCAAAACCTTCTTTGATACAATTGTCAAAAGGAAATATATGTGAAAATACATATATGTCCGTTATTATTCAATCAATCCTTTGTTGCTTTAGGGTAAGTTGAGTAAATTATTTACATGGTAAGTTTCACTGCATAATATATATATTACTTATTGGGGAAAAGGAACAAGTCCAGAAGTTGAAATATTTAATATTCAGAGCGAATGCATAAGATCACCAGCCTTATTAACGTTCATGCCAATAACATTAAATGCCAAAAATAAATATATACTAGGATAATACTGTATAGAACTACTACACACTTCTTCCTTTAATTCTTTTTAACTCTTTACTGCTGTAAAGACAAGAGTAAAACCTCTTCAGAATGCTTCAGAAATTCAACAACTTACACAAAACAAATCTGCAAGATTCTTGCAAGTGAAACTCTGGTAAAAATATTACTAATTCCCAATTGACTTTGCAAGCTTACCTCTTTGGTTGGTTGGTTGGGTTTTTTTTTTAGTATTACAAATACAGAAAAAATATAAACCACTGTAAATAATAATGTTGAAATGTATTGCACAATAAATCTGCTGATTTTCTCTGTTCAGACTCAACTAAGTTGTTTCTGTTATATGTAAACTCAGTTACATGCTGCTTGTGTATGTATGCTCTCACACACATTTTAATACAAATTCAACCAGTTCATACTTTCTGTTTCAGCCTTGATAATGTGAGCATAGTGTGTGATAGTGTCCTGGTTTCAGCGGGGATAGAGTTAATTGTCTTCCTAGTAGCTGGTACAATGCTATGTTTTTGAGCTAGGTATGAGAAGAATGTTGATAACACACTGATGTTTTCAGTTGTTGCTAAGTAGTGTTTAGTCTAAAGTCAAGGTTTTTCAGCCTTTGATGCCCCGCCAGCAAGAAAGCTGCAGGGGCACAAGAAGCTGGGAGGGAACACAGTCAGGGCAGCTGACCCAAAGTGACCAACGGAGTATTCCATACCATGTGACGTTTTAGGAACTGGGGGGGGCATCACCACTCGGGGACTTGTGGGTGCATCAGTCGGCGGGTGGTGAGCAATTGCGTTGTGCATCACTTGTATATTCCAACCCTTTTTTTATTACTGTTGTCATTTCATTAGTGTTATCATTATCGTTATTAGTTTCTTCCTTTCTGTTCTATTAAACCGTTCTTATCTCAACCCACGAGTTTTAGTTCTTTTCCCGATTTTCTCCCCCATCCACTGGGAGGGGGGAAGTGGGTGAGCGGCTGCGTGGTGCTTAGTTGCTGGCTGGGGTTAAACCACGACAGATAGATTCCTCAAGACACAAAGATCCTTTACAAATATTCCAGTTTTCTCTGCAAAATAGTCTGGGTCTCAATAACTAATAACATTTCAGCCTGTGGCTTAATAGTTGACTGCATCTGCTCAGATGTTGATATACTGGAAAACGTAGCCTGTTCTCAGAATGGTACAGGCTATTAGCACATCCCTCCTTATTGTTCCTGTAACGTTTTACTCTACAGAACATCTGTTTTGCTTTCAGTTCAACCAAGGTGAGAGAATCTACATCTTTGCTTCCATTGCTATTTCATCTTAAACAAAAACAGGATCCCAGTGTGATGCCTGTAGCTGCCTGAAGGTTTTACTGACAGCATTGCATCTAGAAATGACAACCACTTATGCCCCAAAACTTTGTCTTACTCCATGAACATATCAGAGTATACCAAACTACCTTAATGAATAACACATTGGAGAACAGGGTAATATTGTTATTCTTTTGTAATATTTCAGTCATAAATGAATTTGACATACAATATTATCCCATAACATTGTCTTTAACTCTTAAAGGTAAAAGCTTTTCCATCTTTCCATAAGGTTGACTCAGTGTTAAGCAAGATGTGAATAATTCATCCACTTCCTTATAATGAAAACTTTCAATGTGGTTTTTGGAACTGTTACTAAATATGCCTAGTCACTACCATACTCTATTTCCGCATATGTTTGGACTCCTGTCTCATCCTGATGTCTGGAACTAAGCAGACAGACGAAATCCATGATTTGTATCCCTTATTTCTCTATCTTTCTTTGAGAGATAAAATTAGTCCCACAGCTTAAAAACTGTGAAACTGCTTAATTCCACTTAGACATCTGTTAAACTGCAGTCTAAGTTGCTATTTTATTTAAAATATCCTTTACCATATATCATCCTAATGGAAATTGTATAATGGTGACTGTTAGTTATGTAATATGGATTTAGAGCATCTTTTAGTCCAAAGGACAGTCTAGAGTTGTTAATCCCTGTCATTCATAGGCATAGCAGAGGTGTCACTGATGTGTCTAAATACACCATCAGATTCCACAGTTTCTCCTATGCACCCAACTCAACAGTGCCTAAAGCCTCTCAGAAACAAATCTATTTCCCTCACACTTTAAAGGAATTGATCCTTGACAGAGCCATTCTACAAATTTTAATTATCATAGTAAAGTAGCAGTAGTGAAAACCCTGAAGTTCACAGGAGCTGTGTTCCCCCTCTTGCATGTCGCAGTTGAAGTTTTGCATTTACCAGCTTACTTTCTGCTGCATAAGTTTCTTCCATTTCTTCTTTTTCACTGACTGCTCTCTTTGGAGAAAAACTGGTTTCCAACCCAGAAACTAGCAACGCTGTGGTCTCCTAGCTGTCAGTGTGTAACATAATGGTTATCTGAGCATCTCTTCAGATGGGCCATTCTAATAGGTGTTGATGTTGATCCTGCTTCATTCAACAACTTCTTGTTTCCTTGGAAGCAGCTTACATCTGCTTGGGCAAGTTCTGTCATCGCTGCCATTTCATTTGCAAATGCCATCTGTCTTGGAACTCCCTCAGGAAACAATCTTTCTTATCTGACTCATGAGAGACATCCACATCATTTGCACTTTTCCAGCAATACTTTGCTGAAGTGCTACACGTCATGTAAAAGAATTACCTCAATGCCGCAAATTAACAGATACCATTAAGTTACCAACTTCACAATTCCCTATTTGCAACTGTGCACATCATCTGTTCCACTGATATTAAATATCTTTTTAAGGTAGACTTAAAATCACTGAGGTTTCATACAAAATTTCTCCATTGCTCTGCCCCTGGAAAGTCTCTTTCTGAACCCTGAGCCAGATTCAAGCAGAGGGTGGTAGCTTTCCCTATCTGTGTTTCTAGCAACATGGGTAAAGCCCTAAGAAATGGGTTATTCAGTGTGCCCCAATAGTAAAATAGTTTGCCAAGTGCCTTATAGTCAGTATGTACAAACACAGCTGGAGTGTTTGTTATTTCCTCATCCCCATCTTTGGTCAAAGAAAAGAAGACATTGGTCAGAACCCGATAGAATCTTGTGTTCATTTAACTTCCAGGAAAAGTTCCTCTGTCATCCTGAAGAAAGTGTCACCAACTGTGACAATGATGCCCACACATAATAGCAGGACTTGGCCTTCTTCCAGGCCTATATCTCAAAGACAGCATAAAGCAGTATCATACAATCAAAGATGAATTGTAAATATGGTTTTGGCAGTACTGTGCTGATCGTTCCAGTTCCTTGCTGCTTCGCAGACATTTCCATAGCTCCCCAGCAGAAACAGGAAATGTACATTTGGACTCACTTAAACGCTGTGTTAGACAACATTAAGATTGATTTAGTTTAGCCCAGGATTCTGTAGCTAATGTTCTCCACTATGCCTGTGTAGCACAGAGGCAGAAATGAGCTGACAACCAGCGTACAATTAGACAAAGACAACTAAAATAACGTCTTTATTTCAGCTCTATCAGGCTAATCTGTGATAGTACTTGCAAAAAATCCTTCTCCAATCTCTGTTTAAAACTAGTGCTGAGCATCTTCTGGAGGGTACAGGGACCGCTTTTTTCTTTTCAGATAGTGCCAAATACTAGTGTCCACAACAGCACAGACCTAAATGTCAGTCTTATGGCTAAGGAGGAGGACTAGAACAGTTTGCAAATCTTCTGCTGTGCCTAAGTAATATTGCATTGTCCACATTTTTGTTCTTAAACAGTCAGGATTTTCTGTCCAGGGGACAAGATGACTGAAGGTACTGAGACAAACTTTTTCAAAGGCGAATAATGCAAATTTTGAAAAACTCTACAGCAAAAGAAGTTATTTGGTTTAGTAGTAAGGAAAACTCACAGGTTACTTTGTAATGTCCAGATAATAGTTTTATTCATTCATGGTTTTGTAGTTTCCGTGCTTGTAATAGCACACTTTGTAAATAAATTACCAAAGCTCAACTCTAAAATTATACACCCAGCGTGACTTAGCAGAATATGTTAAAAATACATTTACATATACTGTACTATAAATGTAGTAGATTAAATGATAGGACATTGGCCTGAATCCAGTGGTCCCATGGGCTGGCTTGCAATGGATTAAATTACTTAAGTGTGTTTTCTAGATTCAGTCTTCAGTACCAGAGTAGGAATGTATGCTTAGTTAGGTTCTATGCCAATTCACTAATCATCATATATATATAAAATTAAAAAAAAAGAAAAAAGAAAGCAAGTAGTATTTAGTTCAAAATTTCAACTTTTGAGTGTATATATAGAAAATGTGCCCCATTCTCTACACAAGGAGACAAACCAACCCAAACAATCACAGATAAGCAAGAATCTTACTTTTCTGTATGTGCATCACAGAGGAAGGTACAGCATACACCAATGACCCATACACACATATCAAAAGTCAGTGAGAGTTTTCAGTAGAAGAGGGAAATTCAAAAGGCAGATAATTGCCCTATATGCCTTTGTACTGACCAATACCTCCATATTGACATGAGGAAGTTGCATTTTACTAACAGCATCAGTGAGATAATCTAATTCATTTTTTACCTTTTTTTTAGGTTATTCACTGATTTTTTTTTTCTAAAAGCATGCAAATTTTAAAACCATAACTATGATACAGTTTTCCAAAACTAAGCCCTGTACAGCAAATTTATCTATGTAACCTAACATTGTCTGCTTAGCTCCATCAGCAGACTCTAACCCTGCAGACTCTCAGACAGGGCTGATACTAAAATGAAAACACTGAGCATGCAGTAAATAAACAATCAATAAGACAACAATGAGTAACAGTTTCAAAAGAAAACTAGACCTTAGAGTACTGTTACGTATTTTTACATTTTTCTTCAGTTTTTTTTGAGGAAAAAAATGTGTATTTACTCCACAGCACACAGTATACTCAAATACAGTTCATAATTCTTCCTTTGGATAGTATTTAAAATAAGTTTTTGTTTAAATTAAAAATGTTCTATTTTTGTGAACACAGTAATACTACTTATTCAGCAATTTTTCTGATCTTGTATATTCTCACTAATAGAGGAAATGCTTGATTCTAGTTGTTAGTAATATACACATATTTTAATAAGAAATTTTAAAAATATCTTTCCATATTTTCTTTGATTTTCAGCCTTGATCAACTTTTATTTGAAAAGGTAATTGTAAAGTCCCATGAGTTTCAAAACCAACACTAATTAAATATTCACTCATTGAACCAAAAAGATTTACCAAGGAATGCTAATGATATGAACATCTTTTTGTTCTAATTACAAACTGTAGAAAGTAAATAGAATCCCAATGTTTGTGGGTTTGGGTTTTTTTTCTTCTTTGTTTTTCTGTTTTCTCTTCTTTTTTTGAACACCGGATATATATATAAAAAAACCTACTGGGGAATAAATTGGGATTATGATTTTCAATATCATTAGAAATTGGGCATGATACTGAGTAAAACACAGCCAAATATAAATTGGAAATCTCTAATCTGTTGACAATATCCAAATTTGGTTATTTTGAATCTTCACCACCTAGCTGTGTTCAGCTTTGTTTTCCAGCTATGGGAACATTTCCTTGTGTAGTCACAGCTGTTAGTCAAGATGGGAATCAAAGGCCAGTCTCTAGACTAGGTGGTCCACTGGGCTACTAGGCTGAAAGCATCGCCATTTCTGAAATCAGTAAGCAATAAGAAAACAGCCTTGTATTCAGACACTTTTGACATTCCAGGCTTGAAAAACAACCATCTGCCTACAGCTAGGGCTTCTAAGGGAGTGGACTTTGGCACAAATTAGGCCAGGGACTCAAAGTATGCCTGCATATCTGGAATAAAATGCCAAAAATGCATCACTGCCACACTCCTGTAAGCATTCAAATGAAGAGAGAAGGGTTTGTTGATTGCTTTTGTTTGGTTGCTTGGTTTTTAATGTTTGTTAAGTTGTAAATGTGAAATCCTAACATGAAATAAATAAAGATGCTTTTTTGTATGTTTGTTTGTCAAGGTTCTTGAGATGAACATGTCTTGATCAGCAACAGATTTTTAAACTATAATTTGTTTGCCACCATTACATAAATATTTAGGTAATAGTTGTTTTTGTAAATTAATTTTTATTCTTTTCTAGCTATACATGAAAGACAAAATTCACTCCATTGTTAAAAGGAACTCAGTTATGATGTTTAAGTGAAGCAAATTTCTATACACAGTCAAGAAGAGATTTCCTTGGAATACACCCCAAAAATAATAAATGAGTTATTCAGAAAAAAAAATACTCTGAACACCAAAGAATGTCTGGCTGTCCACAGACTGCTTAGTAATTTTCCTCATTTCACCTCTTTTCTGAAAGCTTTCTCTATTCCTCATATGGGATAAAGTTACACTCCATGAGATAAAGAAACCTCTACATATTTCTACAGTATTTTTCTTCTTTTTATGTCATGAAAACAAATAGCCAAATCGTGTCTGCTTTCTGTGGGAATACTTTAGAGATGCAGAACTGCAGGGAATCCCCTTCTGCCCTGAAGTCCCTCCCTGCAGAAAATAGGACTGGATTGCTGTACTTCCAGAGGTCAAAGGCAGAGGAGGACGGATGCTGCTGGCAGTGGGGCAGGCATGGAAAAGGGCATGCCCCCAAGCGGGGTGCAGCATCCCCAGGAACCAGCTCACAATTGTGGAGCTGTAACTGAGAAAGCTTCTCTGCGCGCATTGTACAGACAAAGTCATCAATGTTACCCAGCACACAGCGTGCAGTAGTACCCTTTGAAGATTTATTAAGTGTGCTGAGCTGGTGTGCCCCCGAAATCGTGTAGAAAAGTTAGGTCCAGCTTGCCACTGAGCTGGTGCAACCTCAGACACAGCGCTGCCAGCCCTCCTCTAGCTCTGACAAAGCATCCGTCCCAAACTGACACAGGCTGCATTTTTGCTTTTTGCATGTGTGCCTGTGTGCTCGCAGGTGTGCACATGCAGACCTTCACCTGCCTTTAATGCTTGTCTCTGTCAGTTATGTGCCTGTGTATATGCACACGTATAGTAACAAGACATGCCAAAATACTGGATTATCATTAAAGTGAACTTTATTCTACCCAGCATTCCTATGACAGGAGACAATAATGAACTAAGCGTGATATTTTACTTGTCTGTTGAAACAATTTCCCAACTTGTGATCAAGGAGAATTAACAACTACTCCAACTACTGTGTGGTTAGAAAGCAGTTCAGATCATACTCCAAGAGGGAGAAAAAGGTCACCAATTTCACTGCTCCAGGATTTTACGTGTAGTTTTGAAATGCACAGTCAAACTGAACATTTTATGCCTTTGTTATGATCAATTTACTGTCAATTTTTAAACTGTATGATGAACATAAATGTTAACTCTATTTTATGTGAAAGTACTTTTACTGATTTCCTCACATATTCATGACTCTCCTTTCATGCGTACCTCAATATCCTTGGAATTGAGAGCTTCTTGTTTTCATGTTAGTTCACAGAATTTGCTTATCTCCCTCCTCATTTATGTTGCCCTAGATCTATAATTTTACTGTAGGGAATAATACTGTTAATACAAAATTTGTCATGCAATATTTGAAGTAGCACCTCATTTTTAATTTTTAATATGTTGTCGTGGTTTCAGGTCAGCTCAGTCGGTAACAAAGCACCAGGAAGCCGCTCGCTCACCCCCCACCCCCTCGCCTGGCCACGTTGGGATGAGGAGAAAATCCAAAGGCAGGCTCGTGGGTCGAGACAAGGACTGGGAGGGATCACTCCCCACTTATGGTCACGGGCAAAAGACAGGCTCAACTTGGGGAAGAAACAAAATCAATTTAATTTACTACAAATCAAACCAGAAACAAAACACAAGGGTATTAGGAAGGGAAACCAAACATCAGAACAACCTCCCCCCACCCCTCCCGCCTTCCCGGCTCAGTTCACTACCGATGCTGTCTACCTCCTCCCCCCGGCGGCGCAGGGGAATCGGGGATGGGGGTTGAGTCAGCTCGCCACACATCGTCGTTGCCGCTTCTTTCCTCAGGGGGAAGATTCCTCTCTCGTTCCCTGCTCCAACGTGGTTCCTTTCCGCGGGCTGCAGTTCCTCACAAACTTCCCTGGTGCGGATCCTTTCCGCGGGCTTCAGTTCTTCCCGAACTCCCCTGGCGCGGGTCCTTTCCGCGGGCTGCTCTCCCGTCTCACACTGGTTCAGCGCGGTTTTTACCATGGGGTTACGGCCACCTTCGGGAGCTTCTGCTCCACCGTTCACCCCCCTGGGCTGCAGGGCCATCAGCCTCCTCAGGCTCCTCCTCCTCCCCCTCCACTTCCATGATTCCAGTGTCGGCAGCGATGTTCCTCTCAGGTTTCCCAACCCCCACACTGCCGGTTCCCCTTCTTAAATATGTTTCCCAGAGGCGCTACCACCGTCACTCCCCGCCTAGAGGAGGGTCCGACATTTTGGCGCGCGGGTCCGACATTTTGGGGCAGCGAATTCTTCCAGCAACTTCTTAAAGGGGCCGCCTCTGCAGCCCCCCTCCCCTGCCACCAAGGAAAACCGCGCCACACAAACCCATAACATATGTTTAGTGTAGTTCTACGCAGCAAAGGTAATGAAAAAAAGACTGTCTTCAAAGACAGATTTGCCTGAAGAACATGTTTTCTATGTCCAAGATGGGATTACATTAAAAACGTCATTTTGGATATATGTTTATATTGGTACTATTTATATTTTTCATATTTATATCATTCATAGTTATAGTTATATTTCTACTAATTATATTTATACTTATATTTATATTTAGTAGAGATCACCTTCACTTTCACTATCATCTCAGTTAATTGCCAACTGATTAAAGCAATGAATCAAAGTAAACAAGGATATTCTGTACTCTCATTTGGAAATTAAAATCAACTTGTATAGAAAATGGCCTAAAGTGTTCAATTTAATTCCTTTGTTCCTTCAATACTTTAAACAAAATATATTTTTAAGTATAACATCATACTTGGTACATGTAGTTTTCAAGAGATCTGGTGATTTTAAAATGTTTAATGTATGTCTGCATGTTTATTGTGCATATTCTAACAAAAATTTGTGCATTTTGTTCTGATATGTATTTTCCCCAACAGACTTTCCTATATTCCTGTACTTTTCCTATCATTAAGGATGTCTTAAATGATGAAATAAGTAACTATTTAACATATTTTGTTGTCATTTCTTTCTTCCTTTTTTCTAAAGTACACTTATCTTCCTTGAGCAGAAGGAACAGAATGAAGTTTGAATTCTTTCTGTGTTCTTAAGAATGCATTTGTATAGCTCTTAAAATTTTGCCCAGAATGTCTGAGATGGAAGGCAACAACAATCTTCCTTCAAGCAAAATGTTGTGATTTGTCCCTTACCAATCCGTGATGATCTTGAGCAATTTAATCTAAATAGACTCTGCTATTTTCACACATGAGTGGGTAACAATTGCCTCTGAGGTGCAAATGTGATGAACCATTGACCGTGTCATTCAAAGGGAAAAGAAGCCACAAAAGCCATAATATATGCAGTGAACATAAGGCTAAATTGTTATCTTCAGATAACAAGTTATTGAACTTTTTTAAATGTAAACTTTATGTACACTATGATCTTTTCTGTAAACTAGATAGCTAAAAAGACATAAAGGTAATTATTGGAAACCAATTGCAGTGAACTGCAGAACAAAAGCTGTTCCTTTTTATGATGATAATTGAGCAGAGTGCTAGGCTTAGTAGGATAAAATGGTTTCAAGCCTCTACATTGTGTTGATTAGGAGATTGAAAATGTGATGTCTTAATAAAGAGAAATGTACAGTTCTAAAAACACACTCCTTCTCTGCATTATCATAAATATAAGTATTTTTCTCTTTGTCTTCCACATAAACTGCAGTGCTAAGGGCCAAGTCCCAGAATTACGGGTTACTTTCCATGGGACCCTAATAATTGCCCCAGTATGGCTTTGTTAACACTCAGTCCAGTGAACCAGACCATGTACTCTCTGCCAAGTTGTTCTTCCTTCAGTGGCTCACAGAGCAATAGCTACACCTCTTCCCCCCTTCTATCCTATTCCCACTTCTGCTAAGGCTCAAAAGGTAACTTTGGGGCTCAGAAACGTCAGTCACAAAATGACTCTAGCATTTAGGAGGGCAAAGTAACATTTTCTGTGACTGAGTTCCATGTGCAATCTTAGGCAAAACATCTGAGGCAAAAAAACCATGGAAACCCTGAGTAAACAGTGTTGGGTGGAGGTTGCCTAAAGTCATGGAGCATTTCAGGTCACTGACATCAAGAATGACGTCCTGTTTAAGATGGCCTAAATCTCCATCCACATTATTGTCTTCTAATTACCTTTCTCTATCTTAGCTATGGGTATATTTGCTCAGAAAGAAAACAGCAGATCTTATGGTGGTAGCTTATTATATTTAATCATCGTGATGCAATGGGTATAATTGCCCCAACACAAAACATTTCTACATTTATAATTATTTTGAAAGCTTATCAGGCAACTATAGATTTCCAACTGCTGATGTACAAAAGTGAAGGGAGATCAGATTGGAAATACTTCTGAAGTCAGAAAACTATATACCTTTAGTTTCTGCTGTTTTGCTTTGGTTCTTATCTTTCTGTTTGGAATTGTGTTGCCTACAGGCAATGATTTGGAAATCTGGCTACAGAGATTTTTCTTCCTATAGACTATCCCTAGGGGATTTCTGGCCCAGATCCCATTTCATCCCTGCTTAAAAGCTACTTGCACGTGAGATGTGGAACACAGTGTCATACAGGACAGTTCTGCACAGATGTCGGCGGTTGATAATGATACACTATAATGCTTTCAGTAGTCACAGTTAATTTTTTTTCCCACAACAGACATGGCCTTCTGCTTATTCACATAGCTAGAAGCTCTTTTTTTCTCTTTTTCTTTTTTAGTGATTTTGTCATTAAGAGATAACACAATTTCTTGAATTGCGACAGTTTTTGCCTGTCAGAGTGCAAAGGGGGTAATTCCCTCTCCCCATCAAATGCAAGGCATAACATGCAGCAGAAACATTGTGTTTCAGCTGAAAAAGGGAAAGGCAGATGGCTGAAAACCATCCGTTATCCCTCGATTTGAGTAGGGGCAAGGAACCTCAGTCTTAATGCTATTCAGAACTATTCAGACAAAAGAGATATCGATGAAAAATGTTGATTTGTTAAAAATAAACCTTGCATAGAAATACATAGATTTCAGTGATTATTTTTTCTTTGGAGGTTTTCTTAAGATTTATTAAAGGTTTTGGTCAAAAATGGGAAAGAGAGAAAGGAACCCTCCAATAACGAGTTGCCTCATGGTTAGGGAACTCACTTGAGATAAAAGACTTGAATTCATGTCTATAATGACCCATAAGATGCGGAGCTGTAAACCTCATTATCTAAAATTGGAATGCAGTGCCCTTACTATTAGTTATTCTGTCAATGAATTCCGTTTTGAAAGTTCTCATTATAGTCCCACTTAGGAAGTGTTGTCAAATTATAAGCATTTNTTTCCCAGTTTGTCTGTCATCTCATGCTGTAGTACCTGATCTTCCTTTAAACAAACACAACCTCTAACCTTTCTAGTTGCAAAGATAACCTTCAAACCCTGAAGTGAATATATTTATTTTTATCAGCAATGTCTCATTTGGTCTGAAGCATGAAATGAATGCAAATTTTTTTCATTTATCACACTGTTGAGTATTAATACTAATGCAATCCAATTTTTACTGTCAAGAGCTATTTCTATGCTGATCAAAGCATTCAGGAGAAAAGATAGGAGGTCCTAGTGTATGCATTGTGCCTCCTGTGAGTACTCTTTGCATCCACAGTCTTGGGGAGGTAAAGAGTGGGACAAAAAAAGACTTTTAGAGGCAATAGTCCTCCATATCAGTCTTAATAATAACGGAAGCTCTTGTCCAATGACATCCATCCAATTTTCCAGAGGTTCACAGACTACAGAATTTTATAGACATTACAATTGCCCATCCAACGACAGAATTAGTACAATTCTGTTTCTTATCTTTACTGATGTGATGGAAATCTAGTGAAAATTCTTTCAGTTAAATTTTAATCTCAAAAAGGAGCACCTGAAGTTAACTATATAAATATATCTGAGACCTACTGCCTACCTGTCTTCCATGAAATGCTTGAGAAAAGCAGTTAGAGTCATGGGTCTATTTTCTCTAGGACTACCAAGAAGATACAATGACAACTGCAATATCTAGAACAAAATAATCCATTGAGCCTAAAAGAAGCTAGATTTGGCATCCATGCTGCTAAAATGTACTTAACTGCCAAAAGCAATTGAAATAAAAAATATGCCAGGTGCTCCTAGTGATGTTAAATAAAAATAAATAAATAAATACACAATAGAGGCACAACTCTGTATCAATAACTGCAAAGTTGAATTAGACTAGAAGCCCAGGAGGCAGAAGACAATAAGGATGAGTTGGAGGTTTTTGCTGTTGTTTTGGTTTTTTTGGTTTTGGGTTTTTTTTTTTTACATATCATACTAGACTGTAGTTACAGAAGACATACACGTTTTACATCTAGGAATTTCAAAACTTTGAAAAGATAATCTTTGTATCAGGCTGTTCTAATACATTTATGTC
>VYZV01042911.1:20133-33641 GCA_013401275.1 Pandion haliaetus | reverse complement strand
AAAGTATATTGGCAAAGCTACCTAACAGAACTTTGACTATATGTAGAGTATAGGTTTAGGCACAGCCTATGTTTTGGTTTGTGTACCGGCTCACTGACAGCCTGCTCAGCTATTTCTCATGCCCAGGATTGGATGCAAGCTTGTCCTGCTCCTAGCCTTTCCAATCTCCATGGACCGCAGGGTGAGAGAAGAGCAAGGATGCAAAGGTGAGCACACGATCCCTCCTGCCATGCAAGAACTCTGGTAATTAAGAGATGATTTTGCTAGTGCTCATACTGCAGCTCTCAGCTAAGACTAACACCTAGCTATGTAAGTGCTCCTTCTCCACTTAGCAGAACTTTAGGATATGCTACTCAATTTTACACTAGAGAAGCAAAAGAAAGAATACTGATTCAGACATGCAATTTGTTTCTACTAGAGACAGCAGTCTCTCAAGCCCAGTAGCAACTGTTGCCTACCTAAGAAATGAGTGAATTCACTGAGAATTCAACATGATCTCAAGACAAGATCCAGAAATTCAGGAGGCCAGTGCTCTGGACTCAGGTATAAGCTAAACAGACATAGCTTGAAGGAAACGTAAGCCTAAACATCTTTTTCAGCCTTTACACTAGGATTTAAGCACCCTGTTATTCTGGTCCAACCTTCTGGCCCATCTCATTGTATGACCATGAAAAAGACTGTCAAAGTCATGTGACAAATGAAAACTATCTTTTTTTTTTCCCCTAATACAATACTATGAATGGAAAGCCATTAAATGTCTTTTCCGCTATTTTGCTAGTGCACAATGATTAACTTTCTCATGACATGCACATTAGTTAGTATGGCAGAAAAACATTTTCTCCCACTTTGCCATTCTTCAGTCAAATGATGCATGCACATTCCTAATGTTCTCCTAAAACCAGTATTTCCTGGACTGAAGCACTACATTTTAAGAGCTAATCTCCCTAGAATATGGAAATTCTACAATAAATTGCATTATCAGAGATGCTTATGCCAAAAAATGAAAGGAAATGTTTCCCCACCAAGCCCTTCAGAGAAATAATGGAATTAATTTTGCATTCCACACTAGGAAGATTTAAGCAAAAAAGGAAAAACTACCTAGCTTATCAGATATTTTCTCCCCTTAAAATTAAATAAATAGTATAAAACTGTAGAAATTTTTCCAATTTATAGATTTGCTAGACAGAAAGTCCAGACAGAATGTTGTGATTAACTACAGCAGAACTTATGACCTCAGCATATTCTCTTTTGCTTACACTTTTAAGATAGAAAGCCAAGTGTTGTAAACTGTGCTAGGAAATGCTGAAATTTGGAAAAAGAAAGCGAAGTAAATAAGTACAATGATTTTACATGAATACAAAATGACAGCATAATACAAGGTAGATAATATTTATAGGGCTGAGAGGGAGTTAACAATTCTGGACAAAGAGGAGAAATAAAAGGGAAAGGCTACAAGAGAAATTCAGAAGACTAAAAGGAGAAAAAAGGAGTAATTTCCCAATGTAGAAAGGCCTTGAAGGAAGAAGAGATGGAAAGATGATAGAAAAACTTGTTTTCTGTTATCTCTCTTGAATTATTTCTGCTGAACTGTTTGTATAGCCTCCATCTTTACCACATGGCTACACAGACAATCCTAACGCCTGCTCCCGGCACCATATGACTTCTCAGAAGGACCTCCTGAATGCTGGCCTCACATGGGCTGTAGTCAAGCTGGCCAGGCTACCCCAGGAGAGAATTCCTGCCAGAATCCTCTTTCCGGGATTTCTCACTTTAAGCCCAGTACAAACACAGCAAAAATAAAAGGCAAAAAACCTGTGCCTGGTTTATAACACCCCTTACTAGCTAGATCAAGGAAACAAATGAGGATTCCCTGGGGGAACTGTGTGGAGCTCAGACACCAAAACCAGACCAAAATACATTCAAAATTAGATTCTTTCAGGTCTGGCCTAACGAGGAATGTTCTACTGGCATAGCTCTACCATTTGAAAACATGGACAAAAACTTATACCATAAATGCCAACAATACCAGCCAAAAGGCCCTTCTGCTGGGGAAGTTCCTGAATTAAATTACTCTTCTGATGGTATAAAATGTGACCTTGTCACCACTGCCTATCCATACCAGACAAACCTCAGCAAGGCCTCAGTGACCATATGCATATAAAGAACCTAACCTCATATACAGGTTAACACATATATATGCACACATACATACATTCCCCATACATACAAATGGGTAGGATCAATATAGAAGGACAGGAATAAACAGTTTTCAGAATTCACATTTGTTTTGGAGAATTAAACAGTAAATAGCACTGGTTTATTAAAAAAAAAAAATCAAAACACATTTTGACTTATGAAGTCAACAGATGACAGAAAAGCAAACAAAAAATGTGAATATAAAGAAGTTCAAAATAAGGAAAAAAACTTCTAATAAAATGCAGGATCCAATCCTGCATTCTATTTCACTTAAATTCCTCAAGTTCAACTGAAACTGAAGTAATTTAAGGATTTCAGTACAAGAGTGGTAGGTTAGGGGTCGAAGAATGAAATCTGCTGCTGCCATCGCAAATACAGCAAGCAGAAGAGATAGTAATGCTAAAATAGTTTGAGCTTACCCACACATTTCCCAAAGAGAACCCGCCATTGCAACTTTAAGGTTTAAAGTCATAGTCTGAAAGCCATCGTTCTCATTGCCCCTACATAGGGTCTTTCACACTGTGTAACACAACACCTGCATCTTTGCCAACAATACAATAGCCAGACTTTTTAGAACAAAAGGGTTAAATGGCATTAACTAATATAAGGGGTGTTTGGGCTTTTTTGTAGCTACTGTGAGCGTAGGAACAACTGATGCTGTTAAACATCTGTCTCATGCACCTGACTGTAAATGAAGAACAATTACAGAAGAGGGAGATATTTAAAGGATCTCTTCACTACCTGTTAAAAGCTAACTCAGCACATCAACAGTAATAATGATTAAGATTTTGAACACAGCCACAGAAAACAATACAGCCTTCATGGCAGTCATCATATAGCCAAATGATAAATATGGAGTCTAATAATTAATAACTACAAATACAAGAACTTAAAATGAACATGGCTTTACACAAGATATAGAGAATAACAGCCAATACACTTGAGTAGCACAAGTAGCTGACTCAACTCCACAATGACTGAAATCTGTACTCCGAATTAATAATTAAGACAAGGGTAAACAATCTTTCCAACACTACATACTGGCATGAGAACTGCAGTGGCCCACATTGAAGTTCTGTGATGGCAAAGGTCTCCTTCCACACAAATGCAGCTCTAAGTATCCCCATATATACTAGCCCACAGGGACACATTCAACACTTACTGGGTTTTAGGAAATGCTAATGTCCTCTTGCCTCCATCCCCACTAAGGCTAATGGAGCCTTTTTGATAGCAATGGATGGGCAGAGTAATTCTGGGGAGACTAGCTGGAGACCTGAAATAGGACGCTAAAAAAGCCAAATCCTTAAACTGACAGTTAGCTTGCATATACTGCTATTGTTTCCTCTTTGCCAAACAGAATATACTTCAAAATCATTGGAAAAATGGGGTTAACATTCTGCATAAACACTTCAGTTACTACCTGGCTCACATTAACAATCAACTAGGCTAACATAACAAATAATTCTTGCTACTCAAACTGGCGTCACTGTAATGAGCTTCAAATTAATCTCATCCGTACACAATCACTAATCTTGTTTTGTGCCAACTGAATTTTTAATCAGAACGGAGTGAATCATAGGTTGTTTTTAAAATACATTTCTAATACTTGTCATCCAAAATGAATAAACACTAGAGCAGGGAAGAACTTTCCTATTTACATTCCAAGAAGCTGATTTTATTTATGCATACTATACACACAAGTATCAAATGCATATGATAGGTGAGGACATTTTTAATGAAAATAAAAAATAAATATGCTTATTTCTGATAATGCTTTGAGCATGAATAGCATTACCAACCTAAAGAATTTAGCCCTGTGACTGTAATTAAAACTGTATCACAAAAAGGAACAGTTGCATTGCTGTTGAGTTGCTCCTCAATCTCTACATCCTTCTAGAAGATCAAAATACACACAATCAGACACCACAACCAGCAGAGTAACTACTTCTGGTAAGGCATGTAATGAAGCTTATATTTTGCAGTGCTGAACTTGAGACTCAACCTGAGTTTCAAACTGAAGTGACTTTAATATTTGTGCAAGACATAGAAGCAAGGCTAAGTTTCAATGAGCATTTTCAACTTGATTCTACAACTGCAACACCAATTTAACAAAGCAGTTGATTAGCTCTGTTCATAACAACAGGAGTGCTCAATATATCACCCCACTGCTGAAACACAGGCCCAACCATTTAGGAATTCTCTGGAAAAAAAAAAAAAAAAAGAAAGTATGAAGACTTCAGCTACAGCATCTACTTTTTAAAATGCAGTAATTCTGGAATCTTGTTTTAGCTGTCTGGCTAACAGCTGCTTAACTGAACACCTGTTACCATGCTTAGATGAAAATCTAACTTGAAGGTCTGCCCACGGCCATGGAAACTGAAGGAGTGACTGAAGCGATCTGCAGCACAGCCATTCAAATGTCTTCAGCGAGGTCTGCTGACAGCCTCTATTACAACCACACGAGCTTGAGGAATCTGGAGTACCTGGTTCTCGTTTCAAGCTAAGCATAATGCCTGACTCGAGCCATGTAAAAGCATGTGATGTCTACTTCTTGGAAAACAAGACACTCCGGCAGATGAGAGCAGCGCAGGAAGGCTCAGTGTCAGAATTCCCACAGATCTGGCAGCTTAGTACTTACTTAGAGACTGCACTCCTCATTTAATACCATCTACATGCTTTTGTGAATGGTAGATTCTGTTTTGATTGCCAGGAACTGTTGCATCAAAAGTATTTGAAGATTGCTCAAGCTTAAGAGCATTAAATTACGCTCAATGTGCTAACCTATTTTTAGTAAGTAGAAAGATATGTTAACACATTAAAAAATTCTGCTAATATCTTAGAATTCAATAAAAATTATCTTCCTTAAACAGCTCTAGGATCTGTGGAAAAGAGAGTTATTAAAATACTTAGCACAATAAGCAAGTTATTGTTAACTTAACATTCTGAAGAAAGACTTCGCAAACCATGTTGAACATTAAAAGGCAAATGCAAAAGCAAAAATACACCATACAGACTATAGCTGCAAGGCAGAGGTAACGTTCTGATAATGTCAGGATGGACTGCAGGAGAATGACCAAGGACCTTATCAAAAAAGGTTACATTTACATAGCGAATACTATGGCAAGGCATAATGACCAAAGGAAAGCTGTTGGCTTGCAAATTTCTTCTTTTGTTTGTTTTTAATTAATTTTAAAATAGGCTGTTTAATATCTCATGCGTCAAGGAGCAAATGGCTCTTCAAGCCGCCTTCCAATGTTCTGTGCTTAGGCAGAAGAAAAGCAACTCTCCCAAAAGAAGTACATTAATGAACAGTGTAAGAAAGAAAGAAAACTAAGGATGTTTTTATCCTTGCAGGTTGCCCTGTGGATCACTAGTGCTAGGGACTTCTTCGCATATGAGAAATATGGCACCATATCATAGTCCATCTGAACAACATTTCTGCAAGATGCCCCAAAATTATCTTTATTTAGTATCTCATTTGCTATTTGTTACTAATTTCAGCTTTCCAGCACATTAAAAAGTGCTCCTCTTCCTTTAACATCAACTGCCGAAAGTGGTTGCTAGTATGAATACTTCTCAGGAGGTTGTAATATTGCAAAAGAACAAAACAGAAAAAGGAGAAAATAGCAGAACTGGTAAATAAGAGTGTGAAAACAATTCTAGAATTGTCATATAAAGTAAAACCTTTTCTATAAATAAGCCTAACAAAATAGCTATTCAGCAGAACCATGCCTCTTTCCCAAAGGATTTTGTGAGCTTAACAGGAAAGTGATTGGGGAAACAAAGAAGAAAGACATTCACCTTTTAAAAATTGTTAGGTATGCTAATAATAGTTATTAAAACCAATTCCTTCAAGATTGTGTAGTTTTTCAATATAACTTAATGTGAAGTGAATAAAGCTAAACCCAAAAAACAACACATCTGTCATGTCACATGTGAAGGACACGTTCAATTTGGTGGCCACTGCCTCACATTCCTCCCCCATGACACCTGTACCCCAAAACTGAACAGTAGAGCATGACAGCCTCTGACTTACTTTGGGGAGCTCCCATACCTGGTGAATCACCCACCTGCACTGGAGCCGTGCTGATAAAGCAGGAGAGAACTATGCAAAAAGCCTCTCCTCTAGCAAGGCCCTCCACCACAAGAAGTTTAATTAAAAGACATTTCCCAGGTGCCTGTTTGTGCCAGTGATTCCCATACAACCCTACAGGTAGCCTATAATATAAAATATATTTTAAAGTGTCAATTGCTTTTTGGCTCAACTTTCTAATAAAAGCTGAAAATTTTGAGAAGAAAGAAATGAGATCATACCTACTGTGTGGGTGACTGAGCAGGAATTACACTAGAGCTCTCTGGCAAAGGCATACTTTTCTGACACAGCCACTAAACTCTGCACCATAACTACAAGCACTGGACACAAATTGGAAAAAATATGCCCAAACCCTATTGACAAATGATACTGTTGACTCAGAAAAAAAGCTGCAGATCTTCAAAGGCAGCAGAACGAAGTCCAAAGATAGGGGGAAAGTAAAACAGGAAAACACTCCGGGTTTCAAAATACCTTAATATGGCTTTAGTAACTACTAGTAACTTCTGAAAGAGAAGTATTTTAAAAGCATAACCACTGTTAGCTTCTTCAAACAAGGCTTTACTACTCGAGGCTAATTTTGAATAGTGAACAAAACGCTTGGTTTCAGGTTGTGGTGTTTCTTCTTCTATAGTAATAAGACTGTGCAAAAATATTTTCTCATTAAGTTAACTTTTGACCCTCCCACCTTTTAAAAGGGCATTTCTTTGTCTTTATGGTAACACTACCACATATGAGCAGATATCCTTCTTTGACAAAGTGGTTTTAACAACATACAACCTGGTTTTATCCATCCTCATTGGAAAACAAAAATCAACATCACTACACAACATTGTGCTACTTTTTCTGGAACTAAATGCTTTTCAAAGGCACAATTGAGCAATCCTTTGTGCTGAAACAGATCTTTTAAGATGGTCAGATATTAAAAAGACATTTTTTTTAAAGATACTCCAAACAGTTATTGTAAATGCCATCTTGTCTTGATTAAAATATTTTTTAAAACCCCTCTATTTACAGATTATTAGAAGACCAAGTGTTTATATTCACATAACAGTGAGGTAAAAGTTGGGGGTTTTTTTTATTCTGTATTCTTAGCAAGTTTCTATTGCTGAAGCTATTCTAAAAAAGCCAAGTCTCTTTGCATGGTATAAAGTTCTCAAACAGTGAAGTACTTACATGCAAGGCAGAAGGGTCTGGCAAAAATTCAGCATCCTCTCCAAAGATAAAATCTGGTGGCAGGTCAGGATAGTGAGCATTGAAAATTATATCCCCTGAAAAGTAATAAATGAAAACACTGTTTGCACTTTTATGTATGTGCTTATAAATAAATAAAATATTGTACATGATACACATTTTTAATGTAAAATTTGATCGCTACATGAAATATATTGCGAGTATATAGCCACATAACTTTTATAAAAATTCACATGCAAGATAAGCATCAGATGTTTTGGGGGATGAAGTCAAATTCTTGAGGCACAGCTTCTTCCTCCTCTGCAAGCAATGAAACATGAAATACATTATTGCTTCGTATCTCAAATGGCACTTCAAACACTATTGAGGGTTGCCTCAAAACACCAAGTTAGAAAAGTGATCTTGTTTTAAAAAAGTACTACATTTAGATTGCTGTGTTTTGCACATTATGTCAAAGTCAAATGCAAACTACTAAGATCAGGATTTTCAAAATACTGGAGCTTTTAAAACTTAGTAGGACTTAGTCCCTCTTCTCACCACCCGCAACTCCTGGAAGGAAGAAAATGCAGTTCAATAGGAGTCATTCCAATTATCCAAATTCTGGCCAAGAGAAATGCAGTATTACACATTTAAATGGAGAGGCTAAAATTAAATAAAAATATAAAACTTCACCACAGCTTGGCACTGAGTTCTCATCTTGCCAGTGTCACAAGATACCGATGTGACAGTTCAAAGAAATTTGGGTTATATTACTTCACTAGTAAACATACTTCAGAGTTCATATAGGTCAAGAAGTGATCATCTGCATGTGAGCTCTTAAAAAACCACCCACNGGTATCTAGCATTACTTCTCTAACTCCCAATCACTCTTTTCTCTTTATGAAGGTATGAAATAACAACTCTGAGCATTTGCATAAAGCAGATTTGTGAGGTAGCAGGCATTAGAAGAAAGAAGTCAGTACATACTATGTGTTACCACTTGTTTAAAATCTAGAAAGCAAAGTAAAACCAGAGTGGTAAACCTTATAAACAATTCTGTTCAGAGAAAGTTAAACCACTTTTTATTTTTTCCAAAAATTGTGAATGCAGAACTAGAAAAAAGCATTAGCTGAACAAATCTTACAAAGCCACATCACTGGCTCAGTCATGTCACCATCTCAAGACATTCAACATGACGGTTTTAATTACTAATATTCTGTAAACTTATCTTGGCTCTAGCTGGAAGCAAGGATGCTGTAAAGATTAATTTGCAGAGGATGAGGGCTCATGACCAAGAAGCCAATGGTCAGTCTGGGATAGGTATGCTCTACAGTATCGCTCCAAATCATGAACTCACTGATCATGTGACTCAGTAGAGCACAGTGTGGGTTTCTCCTGTCTGCACTCCTACACTCCTTTCTCAAATGTCAGGAACACGTGTAAGTATGGGGTACAGGATAGAGCAGAGGTCTGCCACTGAAAATATCCAACACAGTCAACTTAAAATCAATCTTTTATTTCATTTCAAAGAACAACAGAACAGGCACCAATTTTTGATGAAACCGCGTAAAATTACAACAGGAAATGCACCTATATTTTGTAAGAGAAAATAATTACTAGGCTGCCTGAACTGTAATACAGCAATGAAGAGTTCAGAAAAGGTGATGTTTACTAGTCTGGATAGTTCCTATGCCACCATAACTCAACCCTTTTCTTCATATTTACTACAATTTGAGAGTCATGTATGGCTCTTTACAACAACCTCACTATTTTCTATGTACAGAGCAGGCAACTCTTGAGGTTACATGTTGAAGGAGATAGCACCTTAATACATTCTTTGACAGAGCTTTGCTTCATAGATAAAGAGGAGTTCTGAATAACTCGGAACACAGCACAATGCAAAAGCCTGTCCTGTGACTTAGGTAGCCCAATGTTACTCTGAAGGAAAGAATTGTATCTGTGTTTTTGCCACATTCTTAGGTGATGCTAAGTAGCTCATTTAACACACACTTTTCACATTGCAGTTGCTTCTTGCATGCTTTTCATTCTCTGCATTCCTGCTTCAAAAGAGTTGACAAAACAGAGGACTCATAGCTATGGCTCAGCTCGCTAGGAGCTGTGCTCTAACTACATAGATGCTATAAAGAGCTGCTTAGAATAAAAGCTGGATCAAAGTAACTGCATATTTTTTATGTTACACCTCCATATTTGATTAGTGAAAAACTATTATACAACCTTACATCACGAGGTGGCTCCAAGACTCTGCTTCGAGTGACATTGGCAATAAACTGTATTCATCTCTGCAAGCTACACAGCAACACATGAACCTCAGGAAAGCTGTGACAGTAGGTGCAATTTGAAGATTCAAGCAGGTACAAACTCCACCCCACTCCCCTCCCCCTGCAAGTGTTTTCAGTTCTACAGCAACATGAAGTGAACTCACAGCACCTCCCAGAACATAATCATATGCAGTGCTCAGAGTATGACAGTAAATTAAAAATGGCATTATTAGTTTAACATGCTAGGTGGTAAACTTTTATAATTTGGGGTT
The DNA here is from genome assembly GCA_013401275.1 of Pandion haliaetus. NCBI lineage: Eukaryota > Metazoa > Chordata > Aves > Accipitriformes > Pandionidae > Pandion > Pandion haliaetus. Next base: position 23,631 of record VYZV01042911.1, on the reverse strand, counting down.
GAGGGAAGCTGCATATCCCATGCAGTGATTCCTGCTGTGGGACCAGGGCCAACAGCTGGGGACAGTACCCTCTTTGACCACTCAGGTGTGGTATGTGGCCACACTGAGGTCAGCCACATCATGGTTGCAGCTGGCCAAACCGATCTATTACCTCCCTCACATGCTCATAGTTCTTTACTACCCTCCATCACCCCCCTTCTTCCACTGAATATTAGTGTTATATCACTCCTTATCCACAGTGAGTGACCAACTGTGCAGAAATTTCGGTTTAAAAAATTCTCATGACCTATTGATAACGAAGAACTATTCAGTACAAGGGACAGAATCCCGAGTAAAAATTAATACTGTGATATTACTATTTTCTGTTACTATTACTTATAATTGCTGTAACTGCTTTGAGTTGCCCAGGGTAAACATGCTTCAAATCCAAACTCCCAAGTCACTTTAGTAAAAGTCATTTTGAGACCAAATGTATCAGCATTAAAGCCAATGTGCATCACAAGATTATTTTTTTTCTATAGTATAGTCATTTTCCAAAAGGCTACATAGTACATGGCTGAAGGTTCTCCAGGCTTCAAAATAAACAGAACTATTTTTTCGGTGCCCGTTAATCAATCACAAAACACAAGTGCTGAGACCATATTTAAAACATTTTACAACCCCATGGAACCTAAAAAATCATGCTGTTGTCCTTATTTTCTAACTAAACCAGAAACATATCATTTAACGAATCATTAATGTTCTCCTTCCTACAGTACCATAGGTTTTTTAACCAAATGTAAACCCTAATTTATTCTGCTACGATCAAACCTCACACAGGCAGGGTGATGATCAATAAAGACAAAAAACTTCAGAACAAAATGGTGTTTCTGCTTCCATGTAAACAGTTAGAAAAGAGCAGTGCTTCTCTATCATCAGTGGTTTTCAGTCCACCAGTTAAATACAGCCTCTTACTATCGAAGATGGTAAGGTCTGACCTTAGAACAATTTTTTCATGTGTTCAAAAAGGAAAAAAGTATCCCCTCAGTTGACTTCTTATTAACTCTCACTTCTACCATGAATCCAAAGACATTCATCTAGTTGCTAAAAGGAAAGAAAAAAGAACCTTTTTTTGAACCATATTAGACATTCACCCATGTCACCCTTGGTCTCCGTAACTTTTCTGCTCCATCCTCTCCCCTTCCATTCCTTATGCCTTGCTTAATTTACAATACTGGGGCAGAAAAAGCAACACCTTTGACTCTAGAGAGCTTAGGTACCAAGGAATGACTTTGCCCTATTCACAACTATGAGCATGATCTATATTTTCATAAATTATATATTTTCAACAAAAAAACACCATTACAAGTCAGACGAAAGACTAAGGGAATCAATCCTAAATCCAAGTTTTGTTCTTGTTACATAACACAAACCAGAGAAATTGAAACTGCAGTTAACAGTTTGCTTGGCAGAGCTATGACGTGTAAATAAAAAACACTTCCAAACACTCAAATAAAAGGTATTTAAAGAATCACAATGGCCAATGCAATGGCCAATCTGGTTTTACTTCACATAGATATTAATACTAGCCTCTGGAGTGAGCTTACAAAATATAGTGTTAAATATTTTGAATCACCAGCTACCAGTTTGTGCTGACCTAGTAGACATATCCTTTTTTTTAACAACTACATTATTTAATACTGACATGGTACCACCTGTGGCTTACACTCTGCAAATATAATTACGCTGGGGTGAAAACATAAGACTTTCAACCAATAAAGCCATTTGCAAAACTATTGTGCTTAGAGTCTGAGAATGGTTACCATTTTAATTTTGAAAGCAAAACCACCAAAAAAACCCCAATATAGTCCTGCATTCTCTCCCCTTCTCGCCCAAATGAAACAAATAACCTCCTCCTTGCATCTCCAGCAATCAAGTACGTAATTTCTCATGTTTCAACAGTTTGCCATTATTCCCTTGACAGAAGGCAAACTGTGTGGCATTCCACAGCGCTACTGACCATGACCATTCCAGTGTAAGAACAATGCAAGCAAAACCCTCACACTCAGACCATATTTATCTCATTTCTGTAGATGTACTAGCCAATAATTTAGTGGAATTGCATTTCAAATTAAATACTACTACAGAATTTAAAATTACTTCAATCAAGTTAAAGCCACGGAGTCAACAATAAATTTAGAAGATAAAGGATATATTATACATCTTTTGCTTTTCATTATCCAAAAATACTACTTTCTCTTCTTTTTCTCTCCTAGGGCAAAGAGAATTAAATTTTGAACTATTTTGCTTTACAGGATTTCAAAGGAAAACTTAATATGCTCCCAGTAGACAAAAAGATAGAAATATTAATACTTAAATCTACCATTTCTTTTAACACACATATATACTGTTGTTTTCTCATCTATCAAAATGCATAAGCAAGTCTAACAAAGTGGTAAGGATTGACTACAAGCAACGTAGATGTAACTATAAAACTGAGTACTTCTTAAATCCTTACAGTTGCTTTCCACTGGCCTATCCTATATACAGTTTTTCCTCTCCTGATAACTTTATTTTTGGGGTATTTTTATTTCTTTAACCATACTGTAAATTTGGTAGTACTGAAAGATGTTGTACTGAGAGTGCCACAGCATTAACACCCTCGATTACCTAAAGGTGGCAAAATTAAGAAGCAACATCAGTTAGCTTCCTAAAATCTATACTTCTGAAAGGATATCTATATTCTTCAGCTTTTTCTGACCCCAAGAATTTCTAAGTCAGCACTAAGTACGTAGAATAAACTTATGTCCACTGCAGCCTGGAATAAGTCCAGTCTGAATGGAATTCATCATATGAAGGAGATCAAACCATTCAGCTTTTAAGAAACAAACAAAAAATCCAAATGCAACTTGATCATGAAATGCATTCACAGTTAAAAGAGAACAGCGTTGATGCAAGTGACAAATCCCATGTGCAGAATCATTTTTGGGAAAATGAAGAAACTGCTGTTGTTGAATATTAAAAAAAAGGTAAGGAGAATTGTAACATCCATGTATTCAAAATGCTAACCTATCTCTTCTAGTAACAATACAAATTGTAGACTCAAAACACTGAGCAGTCCCCTCTATAAACAAATTCTTACCTGAACCAGCCGTTGTTACTTGTCTTTACAGGTACAAAAAGAATAAGTTATTTGCTATGATCTGCAACCAAGATACTAAGTCACGGTAGTCAGCAGTATGAAAGGATTTAAATGAACTAAATGCAGACCTGCTGACTTGTTACTGAATTCCACCCTAAAGATTTTTGCTCTACAGGCTTTAAGTCAAATGTAGTAATACACTACCTATAGAGCTTCTTATTAATAGGTTGGCAAGAAAGATACAGCTCCTGAAATGACAGTACAACTTTGGTAAATACAAAACTACTAGTGGAAGATGCAGGGGTACTTCTATTTTTAACATGGTGCTGCTGCTGCCAGGCTATTCTTCTCTCAAGTAGAGAAGAATAATTAAACCT
>VYZV01042911.1:1650-16054 GCA_013401275.1 Pandion haliaetus | reverse complement strand
CTGATTTCTCAATATTGAAGTTTATTGCATAGTCCATAAACATATTTCTAGGTACCATAACTGGACTACAGTAATTTAGTGTATTAGTGTAGTCTGTATGCCTATGTCCTTCCATATGGGCATTTTAATCTATTAATTTTCCTTTATGAATTTGGAGCAATTCTAGCCTCTACTTAAAAACAAGTAAAGACTTAAAGCTCTCAGAATGTAATAACAGGGCCCTATATGGTGATAAATGCACAAGTTACTATAGTCCCATAGGAAATATGATACCATTCTCTAGAGCAACATCATCCAGTGAAGCTTCTTTCTGCTGCATCTTGATCGTAGCCATCAAACAAGTCTCAAGCAGAATCTACTACACATTGCAGGACACATCAAGACGCAACAGATGGAGTCTGCTACACAATATTACAAATTAAAAAAAAAAGTTTAAATAAGGGCAAAAAAATCTACTTGGTAGGGTAGATGGCTTCATATAATATAACCATTACTTACTGAAAATTCGGAATAAATGCACAGCCACATCTTTTTTTCTTAAAATAATTGCTAGCTAGCACTTAATATTCCATTTTTATCTTTTGGAAAAGAATGATTAGTAAGGCTCTTGAGCCATGATTTCATACTTTTAGAATAAATAAAATAGACTCAAGTATCAGTCTACTATGACTACCTCCTCTCTCAACACATGAGCAAACTTCTAAACCAACTTCTGGGAACGACAACTTTCCTTAGAGGTGCCAAATGGAAGCTTTAAAATACTTCTAACGGTAAGAAGTTCAATTGTGTTGATTTCTGTTCATAAAGGAGAAGGGCTTCCGGTGCACTACATTATGACAAGAAAAACTACTAAATGGACACTATCAAAGCAGTAAGTGTTATCAATGTTTAACATTTCTGCTCACACTAAGTACTTGCTCCTCCAGACAGCATATTTTCACAGACTCACAGGTTAGCTGAGGTTGGACAGCACCTCTGGAGGCTGCCTAGTCCAATCCCTCAGCTCAGAGCACCGTCAACAAGAGCAGATTACCAAGGGTGATGCCCAGTTGGGTTTTGAGTATCAACAAGGATAGAGATATACAAGCTACAGAAGCTCTGAGCACAACCTGGTCCACTGTTTGACCATCCTTGCAAAAAAGGTTTTTTATGACATTGTTGTGGTTTCGGTTTCAGCCCAGCCGGTAACAAAGCACCACGCAGCCGCTCACTCACCCCCCACCGCCTCCCCTGGCCATGCTGGGATGAGGAGAAAATCCAAAGGCAGGCTCGTGGGTCGAGACAAGGACTGGGAGGGATCACTCCCCACTTATGGTCACGGGCAAAAGACAGGCTCAACTTGGGGAAGAAACAAAATCAATTTAATTTACTACAAATTAAAAACAAGGATATTAGGAAGGAAAAACCAAACCTCAGAACACCTTCCCCCCACTCCTCCCACCTTCCCAGCTCAACACCACTCCTGGTTCTCACTACCTCCTCCCCCCGGCGGCACAGAGAAACAGGGGATGGGTTTTAGGGTCAGCTCGCCACACCTTGTCTCTGCCGCTTCTTTCCTCCGGGGGAGGACTCCCCACTCGTCCCTGCTCCACCGTGGGGTCCCTCCCACAGGAGACAGCCCTTCACGAACTTCTCCAATGTGAGTCCTTTCCGCGGGCTGCAGTTCCTCACAAACTTCCCTGGCACGGGTCCTTTCCACGGGCTGCTCTCCAGTCACACACTGCTCCAGCGCAGTTTTTACCGTGGAGTTATGGCCATCTTCGGAGGACTCCGCTCCACCGCTCACCCCCATGGGCTGCAGGGGGACAGCCTGCCGTCTCACCATGGGCTGTAGGGCCATCAGTCCCCTCAGACGCTCCTCCTCCCCCTCCTTCTTCTCTGACCTCAATATCTGCAGAGGGGTTCCTCTCACGTTCCAATTCCCCACCCACTGCAGGTTCCCCTTTTTAAATCTGTTCTCCCAGAGGCGCTACCACCATCACTGACTGGGTCGGCCTGGGCCAGAGGCAGATCTGACTTGGAGCCAGGGAAGCTTCTAGCAGCTTCTTAGAGACCCACCTCTGCAGCCCCCTCCCCCACTACCCAAAAAAACCCCCGCGCCACACAAACTCATAACAGACATGTAAATGGAATTTTCTGTAATTCAGTTTGTGACCATTTCTCTTCAGTGACCACCACTGAGAAGAGCCTGGCTCCATCTTCTTCATTCCCCTCCAGCAGGTATTTATACACATTGGTAAGATTTCCCGAGCCTTCTCTTCTTGAGAAGCCCAGATCTCTTGGCCTTCCCTTGTACAACAGATGCTCCAGTCTCTCAACCACCTTTGTGCTGCACTCATTCCAGTAAGTCCATGCCTTTCTAGTACTAGGTAGACCAGAACTGGACACAGTACTCCAGATGTGGTATCACCAGTGCTGCCCTAAATCTAAAATTGCCAAGCTTTAAAGTTTTTTTTGTTTTGTTTTGTTTTTTTTTTACTTTACCTGAAATTCTTCATCCTCTCTCATAGTTCAGTTAGAGATAAAAAAACAATACAACTTTACCATTTTTCAGCAACTCAAGTGTTTAGGAAACTGTTTTTTACCTTCTAAAAACATACAAAAGCAGATTTTATTCTAACCTTTTGAAACAAAACACAAACTAATTGAAAAGTGGGCAAATGAGCCAGCTATTCCAAGGGTAAGAAGGATTTAACCACACCAATAAATCAGAAAAAAACAAAGTCACATTTCTCTGGTCTGGTCAATTATACAAGTTAATTGTTTAGAGATACCTAATAAAATAGCAGACTTGACTTCTTTTATTGGAGCTTGTTGTGGTTTCGGTTTCAGCCCAGCCGGTAACAAAGCACCACGCAGCCGCTCACTCACCCCCCACTGCCTCCCCTGGCCATGCTGGGATGAGGAGAAAATATAAAGGCAGGCTCGTGGGTCGAGACAAGGACTGGGAGGGATCACTCCCCACTTATGGTCACGGGCAAAAGACAGGCTCAACTTGGGGAAGAAACAAAATCAATTTAATTTCTACAAATCAATCAAAACCAAGGGTATTAGGAAGGAAAATCAAACCTCAGAACACCTTCCCCCCACTCCTCCCGCCTTCCCGGCTCAGCTCCATTCCCGGTTCTTTCTACCTCCTCCCCACCCAGCGGCACAGGGGAACAGGGGATGGGGGTTGAGTCAGCTCGCCACACATCGTCTCTGCCGCTCCTCTCCTCAGGGGGAGGACTCCCCACTCGTCCCTGCTCCACCGTGGGGTCCCTCCCANGGCTGCTCTCCAGTCTCACACTGCTCCAGCGCAGTTTTTACCATGGGGTTACGGCCATCTTCGGGAGCCTCCGCTCCACCGTTCACCTCCATGGGCTGCAAGGGGACAACCTGCCGTCTCACCATGGGCTGCAGGGCCATCAGCCTCCTCAGACGCCCCTCCTCTCCCTCCTTCTTCACTGACCTCAGTATCGGCAGAGGTGTTCCTCTCACATTCCCCCAACCCCCACACTGCTGGTTTCCCTTCTTAAATCTGTTCTCCCAGAGGCGCTCTCACCATCACTTCCTGTCTGGGTCAGAGGCAGGTCCGACTCTTTGGAGCTGGGGGAGCTTCTAGCAGCTTCTTAGAGACCCACCTCTGCAGCCCCCTCCCCCACTACCAAAGAAAACCGCGCCACACAAACCCGTAACAGAGCTTAATAAAGAATTCTTCCTAAAAGAGAAAGAAACAACACAAAGCATATAGAAATCATAAGTGAGTCTAAAAATGGTTATGGTATTGTCTTAGACATAACATTTTATTAGAAATACCAGGGTGCAGGGAGTGGGGTGACTTTTGGCTATTAGGGCTCATGTTTTCAAATCTGTAATATCAAGGAAGGCTGTAAACTTATCTTAAAAAGATATTCTTACAGTTGCATGTTCTTAGAGCTGAAGCTTTCAGAAACAACAACATACACAAGTATCTCAAAACTCATGAAATTATTTAGACACACTGGAAAACAACGCGATACAGAACACTGAAAGACGGGCCAAGATGCACTAGCAGTAGTTTTTAACTTACATTTGAGTGTTTCTCCAGCATATGGGATATGTAGCTTAAACCGGTCACAGCTAGGTCCAGGGGTCAAGGATGTACAACTAAAAATGAAGATAAGACAAGAATGTGTTAAGCAGTTACAGATGGTAGCAGATGCTAACATTATTCTACAGGGTACAAATGATTGACATAGTAAAGATGTGAACACTAGAAATACTCATCCTTACAATTCTGGGAAAGGAGAAAAGGTGGGAAAGATGCAGGAGGCCCATTCTCTTTTGATCAGCAGTTCTCACAACAGCGTAAGAAACTTTAGGATCTGTGCCAACTACCTTCTTTCCCATTTTAACACAGAAAATATAGACACAAAATGCTCTGGTTTGAGTGTGTTATTAGAATAATATCAATTAGTCAGTCAAAGACATCAAATTCTCCACTTTGTATAGAATTTTGCAGGTCACAACCCTCTACCTGTGCCACAGTAACATGGTTACATGTTCCTTATCCCTGCCATTCAGATATCTGGGATGAATCTTAGTTTTAATACACCAATGTTTGGTCATTTGTACCTATTTTAACCTTCAATTTTTCCCTGTGGGAAAAGTAAGCCTCCAGGTGAGCAAGTTTCAGAACCAGGTATTTGAGGCTATGACAACTGAGCATGTATGTTCTTGAACTGTGACTATTTCCTGTCTCCAGTTTATCTGGAACATTAATCACAACAGCAGTTGGGCCTCACAGTGAAGAATGAGCATTTTATGAACACAAAAGTCACTGAAAAACTGTTTAGTGTCTAGGCCAGAGATGACCAACTTTTTCACACTTTTTAAGTGATGTACCAAAATCTTTGCATAAGAAAAAACCAAAAATCTCAGCTGCAAAAGGAGAAACAGTGACACAAATTGTTCCACTGGCAGGAATGGTCCCTGGAGCTCTCACCACTGTGGGCTAGTGGCCATATGACAGGTCCCAGTAGCAAAAATACTGGAAACCCTTAGCAGTTCATTGCTTTCCATATTTAGGGAACCTGATAGCCAAGAAGTCTTCTTGCCAGCCTAATATAATTGAGAATTGTTTATAGCCCCAGCACAAGAGCTACGCTTGGTGCAAGCCACTTAAAGCTCAAAGCTAAACTGGCCAACTCTACACAAAACAAACAGTGAAAAGAAGGTAGACAAAGGTAGGATGACTTGCCTCAGCTCATATATCTGATCACTGGTAGAGCTCTAATGCAAACCACTGACAATATAATGAAACAAAAGACATGTTTACTAGGTCATACACACAGCCAAAATCAAAGAGATGGGTAGGCCAGGAAGTACAAAAATTCTGATCCTACCTTATCAGAAACAACACGGTAACTTCTGCAGCTCTATCTGTCTTACTGCAGAAGAGGCATCAGGGCAAACAGGGCAATGCTAATTCTCACCAACATACTCAAAATGCTTCAGAGAGCCATTTCTCAGATGCTGGCGCTACTGCCTCTTTTCTCTTAACACTTGCAAGTTAAGGAGATCACGTGCACTAACTTCAGATTGTTTTTATTCAGTGAGCTACATTTACTATTTAATCAAATATGTGCCCACACATAGCTTCATCAAAAGAAGCAACCACAGAACTACAGATCAATTAACTGAAATGAAGTTTCCACACAAATACTAGAAAACATAAGCAAACCACTTGTGTGCACCTAGAATCTAACACAGATGCAATTAACAGCCTACATCGATTCAACAAGAACACACTACATTTTTCACTATCATTACAGAAATTAGATAACTGTCCTTGCAAATAAAAGGGAAGCAACAGATGTCCTATCTTCACTTTAGAAAGTTTTTTGCAATGTTTTGTGAGAGCACCATGCACAACAAGTCTACAGAAATGTAACTTAGATACAACTGCTATCAGATGTGTGCAGAGCTAACTGGAAAGCAAGTTTCAAAAAAGATTAGTTCACATCTTCCTTCGTCCAGGAAGAATGCACTGACTTCATTTTCTTCTGGTAGAATATTACTTTGCATTTCATTGAAAGACTAATGATGGAAAGGAGATGATGTTTATTAAATCTGCTGATGATGCCAACGTGAAAGGGAATGCAGCATGCTGGACGACAGGACCAGAGCTGAAAAATACTTTGATTTAATGATCTGTACTACTTCTTTTTGAATTCTTTTTTAATTACATCTAGGTAGGGCTTAGCAAGAACTGTAAGCATCACCAGCCTCACTGGGAGTAAAATCAGTTTGAGAATATGAAAGATTGGAGCTCCCGTCAAACAGAAATAAGAGAATGTATTCTTTTTCAAAGACGTGTTGTTTTAGTAGGTGAGAAGAGCAAAAGAGGAGTGCCCATTCTTAGGGTGTTTTAATAGCTGTGGATGAATTTAACGGCTTTAGATATGAAAGTATTATTATCTACTTTCAAGCCATTTCTAAGGCTTACATCACATACAAGGCCAATTCTAGGAAGCATACAAAAAAAGAAGGCAACGCAAAAAAAATCCTTTGCAAGTTCCAAAATCTCTGCAACATCAGTTAATATTTAATGGAAGTTTCTTTCAAAGTATCACAGGTCACAGTCTGAGGCACATTTCTCAAATACCATCCAAATAACATTGTTGTTAGCTTTTCAACAGACAAAAATTTCTGATCCTGCAAATACCCTACAATCTTTTCTTTTAGTACAATGGGCCATTTGGAAATACTTAAGGAAAGTATAATATTCTTTAACGTTAAAATGAAAGCCTGATTTAATGGTAAAATGTCCCTAAAAGCAATACTAAGTACTTTTTCTAGATTATTATACTCCACTAGAGATGTTTTTAATTTTACTGGTCTAGAAGTGATGTAAAGTGACAGTATACACAGGTTTGGGGTTTGTTGGGTTTTTTTGCCAAATTACTCTGGCTAGGCTGTGCAAGACTTCAATAACGGCAATAGGCTGAGCAATCAAGCAAAAACCTTACATACGTCCATTTGAAATGAGGCAGTTACTTTTTAGTGTAAACAGTAAAAGAACAAAACTCCTAAGGCAAATCAAAACTTTGGTACATCTAGCAGTCTATATCCGACCTTATTTCAACAGAAAGCCACAGATAATGGCCTGGCTATGGACACGCTCTCCTTAACACACAGAACCTCTCGTAATTCCAAACACGCCCAACCCAGAAGCTTGGCCTCTGTCATCTCCAAAATGTAAGATTTTACATTTGCTGATCCTTTTACTTAATGTGGTCCGCACAAAAGTCACACTGAAAAGGAATGACTTGCAACAAGATCTTTTAAAGATTTATTTCTTGTCCTGTCTTCACAAGGAATTGACAGAACAGTAATACCTGGTGTTGAAAATTTCAGAAGCTGACTCCATCTCATGATGATTTGTTGTGCATTCTCCCTTTTTATTCATGGAAAAACATTACACTGGTTTGCATATCTTGATTTAAATAGTCAATATTTTACATAGGAAAGCCATGGAAGCAAGAATCAATGCTTTGATGCTCAGAGCAGTGATACGAATTAGTTTCAATAAGAAGATTAATGCTATACCACAAGATCTCCCACAATGGTTTCCCTACTAAAATATCAAAGAATCATCAACTTCACAAGTTTCCAGGACAAAGGAATATCCTTGAATGCATTGCTTAAAACCATGCTGCCCTATTCAAAGACCTGTGCTGAGACCTACAGCTGGAATATGGTAGTTGAAATCAAGTATGCAAGAAACCACAGCTAAATACAAACCCTTCTCTTTCTCAGATTTTAGCTAAGTTCCTTGAGCAAATACAGCAGATTAAATTTGAGCTGAGGTACTTTACATCCTTATGAAATACGTATTCCAAGTAGGAGACAAGTAGAAAATTCCTTTGTTGAGTGTTTGATGCACCTTACAGGTGGGATTGTCTGTGACCTGTTGGGAAAAGGTTTCTTTCACAGTAACTAAAACACACAAACTAAACCAGTTCTTATTCAAAGAAAAAGTCACTGTCAGCATCAGATGCTTAATTAGAAGTGTTCAGAATTCTTTACCAGTCACAAAAGGAAACAAGAAAGATTAACCAAGAGAAAAAAAGAGCACAGAAAAAAAAAAAATCTGGGAAGTCACTCAGTTTTGCTGCTTGGAATAAGGTATCAGCCTATAATGATAGGTACAGTAAAAGGTATTTTTCTGCAAAATTAATCCTTCTTCCCAGAGTATTCTAAAAGCCTCCAGAAAGGCAGTTCTAGCTGAGCTTAACATCAAGGTTTGCTCTTATACCAATGTATTTCTAATTGACTATTCTGTTGAATTGACTCTTCTTCTGTTTTGTTTAAGCCAAACCCCCCCTCCCCCCCAAAAAAAACCCCTCCCTTTCCTTCTGAGCCACTTTGCTATTTTACAGGATTGAAGCCATGATGATAAGCAGGACTGTGATAACCCTAGATTTAAACACGGTCTTCTCATCAACTAGTCTTCTACAATCATCACTTGAAAGTATTCCCAAGACAAACAGTTTTAAATTATCTGAGCTCTGGTAAGACCTTATCCAAAAATAAGTTCTGTGCCAGCTGAAGGGTTCACAACGAAACAAGAGCCCAAGCATTTACCACCTTAATCCTTAAAGTCTGGAGATGAGTGGTTATTCTATCCAAAGAATTTTAAAGAAAAAAAAAACCAAAACCACCAACACTCTCCCAAACCCACCTCTTTATATCCCAAAATTCCAGTCTAAGGCTCATTTTTTATACCACTCCTAAAAATCTACTGCTTAGAACCATATAAATCCATAGCAAACATCCAGAAATGCCAACAGAAGTACAATAGCTCTACTGAAAAATATACAATCTCCTTTTTATTTCTTCTTTTTTAATTTGTGGTAAAGGTGGATGCCCCAATATTCACGTCAGATTTATTTGATGATTATCACATTTCTTGATTAAAAAAGAGCATGCAATGTGTTTAGTCATTCTTCCTCCTTAGTCATATAGAAGTTTACCACCTTTACTATCTGAAGACAAATCATCAGTGAATTTTACTGTACAATAGCAAAGAAAAATTAAACTAAGAAATTCAGCCTCTTGTCATGGTTTAACACCAGCCAGGAACTAAGCACCACACAGCTGCTCACTCACCTTCTCCCCACACCCAGTGGGATGGGGGAGAGAATTGGGGAAAAAAAGTAAAACTTGTGGGTTGTGATAAGAACAGTTTAATAGAACAGAAAGGAAGAAGCTAATAATGATAATAACAATAATAAAATGACAAGAATAATAACAGAATTGGAATATACAAAACAACTGATGCACAATGCAATTGCTCACCACTCGACAACCAACGCCCAGTTAGTTCCCAAGCAGCTATCCCCACCACCACCCCCAACTCCCCCCAGTTTATATATCCCATGGGCATGACATCACATGGTATGGAATACCCCTTTGGCCAGTTTGAGTCAGCTGCCCTGGCTGTGTCCCCTCCCAACTTCTTGTGCCCCTCCAGCCTTCCTGCTGCCTGGGCAAGAGAAGCTGAAAAATCCTTGTCTTAGTCTAAACCCTACTTAGCAACAACTGAAAACATGAGTGTGTTATCAACATTATTCTTATACTGAATCCAAAACATAACACTCTACCAGCTACTAGGAAGAAAGTTAACTCTATCCCTGCTGAAACCAGGACACCTCTATAATTTTAGGAACTTAATATTGAGACTGCCTAACCTGAATAGCCAGAGAAGCAAAAGCTTTTTTAATCTCATGATGCTTTAGCTGCTACACTTGCGGTTCTTGAGGATCAGTACTTTTCGGATAACAGGTAACATTTTTGTTCACCAGGCTGTCCATATAAAAGCCAAGAAAGCTTCACACAGCATTAGGGATACCCTGATGGAGAACACTGCTAAAAACCAACACATATACAAATAAAAAGAGCAACACCACAAAGTAAGTTCTGACCACTGGCTGTATTCCCAACCCTTCCCAGCTCTAATATATCTAGTATATGTTTCTAATTGCTCCTATATATGTCTCGAAGACACTGTTAGGGAAAAGGAGGTCAAGTTCCCTTCATAATGCAAGAGGCTAAAGAAGAAAATTAGTATTATTTTAGTAATGATGAGATACAATTTAGTCAGGGGTTTAAAGGCTGAAAGTTTTGTCAGCAAGAGTCAAATATAATTCAGAGGCAAAGACAGGTAAATCCCTTTTTAGCAATAAGAGGCAACAAACTCAAAACTCCACCCAAAACTCTTATTGTGGCATTTGCTAAGAAAAAAACCTTAATGTTAAATTTCAAGTAGAATAGCTTTTGTCGATGCCTTTAGATTCTTCTTTCCTCCCTTTCTGTAGATGGAAATCTGCTCCAGTGTTCCTTGAAGACACAGTATTTCATCCCATTTAATTAAGAATTAATTACAGAATTCACAACAGATGGGTAAGTCATCTACAGAGGCATAAAGAATAATTAAAGTGTATGAAGGAGGAGAAGAGTGGAAGGCAGGCCAGCAGGTGACAGGTTTTTTGTGAGGATCAGGAAACAGAAAAATGGTGAAAATCACATTTTAGAGAGCTGACTCTGATGGTGAAAACCTGTATCATACTGCAGCTCCCCGCAACAGTGCACAAAGCTTTACAGGCTCCCATAGGCCTGTAAATACACAAGAAGAGTATTGAGCAGCTGCTGCTGAAACCAACAGATCCAAACAAAATTCTGCCAATCAAGCAAAATTTGAAATGGGACAGATAGTCTAGTCAACCAATTTTCATCTTCAGTGCCCCTTCTTTATACAGACATATGTATTACATATGAGAGAGATAGACTTGCACTTAAAAGATAAAGACACACCACTGCTTTTGGGAAACAAAAATCCAGTTACATTTAGAGTGATCACTAATTAAATTCAGATTTTAATTAAAGTATTAAAATCTGAAAGCCAATTGATAATTATTCCAAACAACTTCCCCATAGATAAACCCATTGTTTTCATTAAACTCCTCTGTACCCTAGCTGGTTTCTTCGAACTTAGTATAAAATTAAACTATACACAAAGACTACTTTTGGTATTGCAATATGGATAATGATGATGTTTCTGAATCCTGTTGGTATGGATGACATTCCATAATTGCAACAGCATTTCAATCCATAGTTATCAACTGGGAAATTCCAAGGTGTCTCCAGTTATGTCAACTATAATCCCAACAAAACCTTCATCGACTCTAAATGCTGTTTTTCCTTTATGTACATATTTATGTTTTCTTGTATGAAGTTCATCATACTAATCTGTACTTTTAGAAAGGAGTGGGATGCTAGGCAGAACACATACCCTCACTTCTCTCCTGCACCCACAGGCAGATTTGCTTCTTTTAAAAAGTGAAGTTAAAATAACTATTTAAAATTAATTCAGCTGCCAGCAACCTTTCACGAGAAACACTATAAAAAAGCATCTAATGACTACTGTCATTAGTAAAACAAATACAGAAGTTGTATGTTAACAGAAAATGCAGATTTACTTAATATGAGTGAGAGTTTGCCAAAGCAGATGTTGCATGTGGGGAGAGCTCTGGGCCTGCTTCTAGAACTGCAAATCTCCTTCACATCTGCCCTGACATTGTGGCAGGTGTCCTGCAATCTCCCAACGTACAGCTGCCTCTGCTGGAGGCAGACATCCAGCCCAGCCTCTATGATGGAAACTGAGGAAGCACACATATATGTATTCTGAAATTCTCTCAGAGAACTTCTACATTAAATGAAAGCCCATACAAACCCCACATGATTGTAAGGGGTTTCTTGAGCATCACAAACTCCGTGTTCATTTAGCCTAGGAAGGCTGATTTTAGAACTGCTCTTTTCCAGTCACAATAGCAGAATGAGTTGGAAAGGGCCACCGCAAAAATGAGTATGAAGACAGAGCTGATATCCAGGACCACATCTAATACACTTGCAAGTGTACTTGGAAAAACAGCTCTGAAGAACGGATTATCTCAAAAGTTTCCATTTGTAAAATCTCTACAGTTTAGGGTGGGAGCTCATTATCGGGTCTCAAGGAGCTAATTATGATACAAATTAAGAAAAATAATTAACAGCTGACAAAGGAAAGTCTTCAACAAAACATGCTTTACAAACATGCTTTAGATGCTTCAGAAACACCTTTTATAAACAAACTGATTACCTTTGTAAGCAAGTTCTTTTATACATACAGGTAAACTACACATGGTGCAAATACTCCCCAGAAGAATAAAATAGAAACAGAAAATGGAAATTTTAATGAAGGAGTGATTGAAAAATGAACAGAAACAAGAAAATTGCAATGGGATAACACTCATAATGCACACTCCAGTAGACTATGTTTTGGTAAATAAACTAGTGAACTCACAGTATCATAAACTACCTTTCTGTCACATGTTCAGGCAAGGAAGAGGCACTACTTCATTATACTGTAAGACCAGCTGTACCCCAAATCCTTGGAACTCATAAGCAAAGTTTTAGAGAAGAGTATGAGGGAATGGCAGATGCATCCTTTGGATTTACTTCATCTCCCTTCCCTCCTGTCAGACTCAAGGCTCTGTTTCATATTTTCACAAGTGCCATTTGATTATGTATTCCTTTGTAATGAGTTAGAACCTAATAATCTCTCAATCACATAAATTGAATTCTAATGTGAATTCAATTCCTGAAGAAAGAAGAAAAAAAATCAGACAAGGCACATTTTTGCTTTTACATTACTCTAACAGAGAACCACTCTTCACCAAGTATGAAATTACAGTCTACCACCTGGAGTTTCAGATCCTTTCAGTGTTCACAGAAAGAGCATGTTCATACAGAAAGCCACGAAAGCTATTATAACCGTAAGTTTAATAAGTCATTTCGCATTGCTCCCAATACCGCCTGTAGTAGCCATAGAGACTCCCAGCCTATTTTCTAAGTAATTTATTTCATACCATAGAACTGTTTAGTTTATTGGAAAATGCAATGAATTGTTATCAGGAAAAAAGCATAAGGACTAAAAGCATAGTCCATGTTTATATTTTTCCCCTTTAACAAACTAACTAAACAATATTAGGAGGGGTCCAATGATCCTACGCCTTTTCACATTTTCTTTAAAGTTTTCTTCTAAGTGCAGATTTTTAGAGCATTCTGGTTATGGAACTCTAATTATTTTATTTCCCCTCAGAAGAAATTTATATTAATACAACAACCATTAATTCAGTTCTTTGGATGTCAAAATTAAGACCAAGCAAGGATCACATTTTGAACATAACTCCAGAGCTTTCAGTTGCATGTCCATTCAAAAAGGTAACTTCAAATTGTATACACAAAATATAAATACAGAATATTATATAAATACTAAATATGATATAAATCATATAAATACTACAGAACTGGAGACACAGCAGAAAGCCTATGAAAAGATGACTCCCAAATAAAAATATCAGTAGTTCTCCTATTTCTAGCATT
The DNA here is from genome assembly GCA_013401275.1 of Pandion haliaetus. Classification (NCBI taxonomy): domain Eukaryota; kingdom Metazoa; phylum Chordata; class Aves; order Accipitriformes; family Pandionidae; genus Pandion; species Pandion haliaetus. Next base: position 2,605 of record VYZV01042911.1, on the reverse strand, counting down.
ATTTTAAATTAATTACAACATTAAAGATATACAATAGACTAAAAAGACAGGAAAATCCTAATTATATACAAAATTACAACAGATCACCCTGTAGAACCACACCTGCAGAAAGCAAGCCTCACATAGCTGCATGTTACATTTCCTCCAGCAAGTCTGGCCCAAGAACCTCTCACCTCTCTTTGTCTTCTCTAATTTCTCATTCTCACGTTAATTCCCACAGTTCACAACCACCACAGTTGTGCTAATACTATTTTCAACGCTACACCATAAAGCATAAAGATAGTCATCACTCTCCCCATGGTCACATCTTACTATACCTAAAGAAAGCACTTCCATGTACCCTCTTCTTGGAGACAGTCAAAAAATCCTCTTCTCCCCTACAAATACTTGTTCTTGCCCTCACAAGCCAGTTTACTGTTTTCTCCCAGCATTGCAGTAGGAGCTAGACCTGGCTCATCCCCTAGCAGCCTCACAGGCACAGAAGAACAAATAGGACCTCCTGCAAGGACAAGACTACTTACAAGCAGTCAATTTTTGATCCCAACAAAAAGAGAGCCCAGTCTACCCAAAGTTCCTATTAACCTTGAGTCCCCAACCCACCACAAATGCCTTGACCTGTCTTTATACCACTTCCAACACCTCACCTACACCCTCAAGTTCTCCTCCCTCCTGCATCTATCTAGTAAGACTGAATTTTGCCTATGTGCAACAGGTTAAAACAAAACCATCAAACGTCACATGGAAGGTATTACACCACTTGAAGTCTCCAAGGAAATTATTCCTTTTAAGTGTCTTCATTGCCTATAAACGGCTTGCAGTTGGCCTGAAATCGTATCACTTTTATAGGGTTTAAGTTAAAGCGTATGACTAAGATTCATGGCAGCCTGAAAAACAGAACAGATAGTTGGCTATCTATTAGTTCAAAAATTCTAAGTACAAAAGAATCTTTAACAAA
>VYZV01042905.1:28434-40227 GCA_013401275.1 Pandion haliaetus | reverse complement strand
TTGAATTTTGTCTGGAGGTGAATGAGAGCTGGTAACAAGTACACAGTGGCAATACTGTGTGATTAATATGACTCTCCTGGGCCACAAATACAGGAAGCTTTCTGTTTTATTATAAATGCTTTTTAAAATTTAATTACAGCTTTTTTAATGAAAAAAAAAAAAGCTGACTGGAAATTTGAATTTCTTTAGATTATTCAAATTCTTGTGATTTCATAGACTAGACTGAGTCTTCTTTTGCCCTCTAACCGAAGGTGTATATCTGTGTTGTTTTGTTTTGTTTGTTTTTAAATGAGCTGGGAAGCTAAAAGCACTTATGTTCTGGAAAGTTAGCATAGACTTGATGTTAATTTCAGATCCAGATTTTTTTAAATATGTGTGATCAGAGAATCTTTCCATGTTCTGAATGCCTTCTCTTTAAAACCTGCATGTAAACTGCATATCATAGAGAAATCATGCTTTTGTAGACTACAGAAGAACAGACCTTTGTATTTTTCTTTACTGCTTCAGCAGTAGTAATAAAGATTGCTTGAGTCAGTCTTGCGGTACTTTGAAGCTGAAACACTGAATATGTTAGGGTAATATGGCACTACTCTTAAATGTGTAATATTTTATTAAGCATATAATGGAAAACATGCAGTAGCCAGATCAGAAACGGGATTGTTCCTCATATGGCTCTCTTCTTCATTGGCTATGGTTTCAGTCTTTTATACCAATTTTTGGTTCCAGGCTTGGGATTCTAGGTAAGAAATGTTCTTCAGGTAGAAGCATGCTGGAATCTTTAAAACAAATGTGTTAAGAGGCTCATTCCCTCTCCCTCCCCCCAGTCCTGATCACTTGAGGCACCTCCATGGGTGCTTCTTACATACTCCTTTCCCACATCTGCTGGAAACAACCTTTTTAACTTTTGCACGATTTCCTTCCAGCATGTTGAAAACTATTTCAGAATTTTACCTCCTTGCTTATAAGACAGAAAAAACTGACAGCCTCCCTATTTTGAATTAATTTGTGTAGTTTGGAGGAATTTCTGTCAGACAGGTTAGCAGGATGTCTGTAAAATCAATTCTGAATGCTAAGTACTGTGTAAATGAATAGACGCCCTTTTCATACTTGCATTTTTTATATGTGTGCAGCCTTGTTACATGTCAAATATAAATTTAATATAAATTACTCCAGTGTTGACATCAAGGTGTGGATTTTTCCTCCTCCTTTGCCTTTGCATGTGTTTAGCTTGTTTAACAAGATGTTGTTATGATGCATTTCCTGCCTGAAAATTGAGTTTTGTAATCAGCTTTTTGGCAGCGTAGCCAGCTTTAGTATTCAGTGTCACACCACTTTTTTCTGCTTTTGCGTTTTATTGTTTATTTTTTTCCCCAGTGGTTACTTTTTAGCCAGACCAGTTTCTTAACTGCCACAGACATATTCAGTGTGTGATGCACAAGTGTTTTTGAGGCGCAGCATGGATGCAAATGTTTTTGGCTTGCAATGATCTGTTTGCTGAACCATGAGCTTTCTATTTGGAATGCTGGTTGTCATGAACGGTTTCTGTGGTATGGACACCTGTCCTCTGAAAAGTAGGCTTGAGACTTCAGTCTTACTTAAAATGTCAAATAAAGGCTCTAGTAGCACTGAGCTGCATTTAGATAATGTGGGCTCTGGAGTATCCTGTCAACATTTGATGTTTCAGTTCTCTTCTTGTTCACACCTATATGGTATGCTCCACAGAGGATGACAGTTGCATAGTATTCCTGTGGCAACCACAGTAAGTGCTTACATGTGAAATGAATATATGGCAATTATCAAATGCACTTTAGCTGTCTCTTAGTGCCCTGTAACTTTTGGACAACAATAGTATGTGACCTACATACCCTGTAAGTTGGTGATAGATTACCAGTGGCACACCAATGAGAACCCAACAGACTGTACACCAGGATTTTCTTGAGTTGGTAAGACTCCTCTTTTTTTGTTTCAGCATATCTCCATGTCGTTTGGACTTTGGGATATGAAATAGTTGAAAAGCCCATTGTGTGAAGGATTTACATTTTCTTTTTTTCCTCTGACTCTAACAGGTATACTGTAGGATACAGAAAGAGTTGAAGGAGGAAAGACTCATCTTTTCTATCTGTGCTTAAAAATTGAGCACAGAAACTTTAGAAATCCTTTAAAAAAAAAAAAATTAATAAGGCGTAGAGGCTCCTAGACTTTGGTTTGTCATTGGCTCATCTTATTTCATCTTACTCTGCAGTGAAACTAGTCAACTGACAGATGAAAAATCAGATAAATGTCTTCCCCGACCTGATCTACAAGCATGAATATTGTTTGGTTCTTGATGCAACATCATACATGTGCCTTTTTTTATTAGATAAGCTGTTTCACAAGGTGAAAAGGGCTGGACACTTCTGAGTTGCCTTCCCAAGAGAAGCTTATTCTCAGGTTGCAAAAGGGGCTGATGAAAGAGCATGGAGGGGGGTGTGGTCTTCATAGCTTGAATGTTTCACAGAAGAGTTGGCATCATTTGGGGAGGAGATGCGAATGTTAATTGCAAGCTTGACATAAGAAAGTTGTGTGCTCAAGAGAAGCACAAGCTAGCTAGTAGGAGGGAGCCCGATGCGTGGGTGTGAAATGAGACTGGGATTAGTACAGACAAGCTTGAAATCTGACAGTATGTTTGGTTTCTAGAGTTGTGTTGGTTACATCAGGTAGGCCATTCATACCAGTCAAATAACATTAGAAAGGAGAACAAATATGAAAAATCACTAGTTCCTGTTTTTCTTTGAAACTGATTAGAAAAAAATCTGAATAGCTGGTAGGTATTAACTAAATATTAACTATCCGGTAAACTCTTGTGCCTCGTTTGTTGTTTTTAAAACTCTAAACACTTGCCTTATATAAATGAACTATCTTTCAGCAGACTTTCATGTAGCATGTGTCTGCTCTTACCCTCCCCTGTAATGCTATATATTCATTCTTCCACCTATTTCTTGATGTAGTTTATTGCAGTTCTTGATGCTGACCTGTGAATGGGAGACTTCTCTTTTGTCAAGTTGGAAGTGAGGCTATTCTTCTCATATTAACCTGTGCTGTAATGGTTAGGGAGGCATCTGGTTTCTCTGTAATATATTGTACAAGTTCCCGAAGTATCATATTGTGGTAGGTTGACCCTGGCTGGGTGCCAGGTGCCCACAAAAGCTGCTCTATCACTCCCCCTCCTCAGCTAGACCAGGGAGAGAAAATATAACAAAAGGTTCGTGGGTCAAGATAAGTACAGTTTAATAAAGTGCAAGGAAAGGACGTGCGCCCAAAAGCAAAGGAAAACAAATGATGTTTTTCTTTACTTCCCATCAGCAGGTGATGTCTGGCCACTTCCTGTGAAGCAGGGCTTCTGTACGCGTAGTGGTTGCTCCAGAAGACGAGAAATGCCCCCTTTCCATCTTCCTTTTCTTGGCTTTTACAGCTGAGCTGATGTCATATGGTATGGAATATCTGTTCGGTTAGTTTGGGTCAGCTGCCCTGGCTATGTCCCCTCCCAAGATCTTGCCCAGCCCCAGCCTACCGTTGAGGGGGGCGAAAATGTTGGAGAGAGAGCCTTGATGCTGTGCCAGCACTGGTCAGCCAAAACACTGGTGTGTTATCAACACCTTTCTATCTACCAATGCAGAGCACAGCACTACAAGGGCTGCTATGGGGAGAATTAACTCCATCTCAGCCAGACCCAATACACTTATCAAAGTACCTTTAGGAAACTGAGGGGCTGTAGATACACTGATGCTTGACAAGTTAAATATTAAATATGTTATTGTTTCCACTGTCTGAAGGAATTAATTGGCAGCTCTGACAGTGTTATAAATCTGTTTTATTACATGCAAATCATTAAAATGTTTCTGAATGTCAAGCCTTGTCTAGAAGCTTAGCTAGCAGGGTGTTTGTCCAGAAGAACTATGTGTTCCAAGACAGATGGCACTATATCCAAAATTGAATGAGTATCAGCTTTTACTCGTAGTGAGCTACAGCTAATCCATGGTTCTGTGGCTGTATGGAAGCAGCTTTGATTGCCAGACTGACTATTTCTCAATCAGTTGCTGTAGGTAAGATGGCCTTCAGATGGTCTGTAGTGTTAGAATTTAATATCTTATGCAATAAAGGAAAGTCTATTTCTTTCTCCTGATAGAAAACAAAAGAACAACTGTTAGTTTAAACTATAGTCCAGTCTCATTCTGTAACTTTGTTTATAGCAGTGTACAGCTTTCAGTTACTTATTTCTTCTTCCCTGACTTAAAATCTAGTTATGCTAATGGAAAGGTAATACAGTCACTGATGGTGGGAAGTGACATGAACTAACACAGTGTTGTGAAGTCTTTCTCTAGTTCTCACTAGTTCCTGTTCCATGTTAGTTCAAGTCATTAATTATACTAGTATGTTTGAGTTCCCCTTGGTTTAGCTAACAATAGTAATGCAAAAAAATTCTAATTTCTTAATGTAAGAGCTTGAGTATCTAGTTTAAGTTTATTAAGTTTATCTGTGATTAAAGCTTTAATAGCAGTTGGGACTAGAGTTGATAATGGTTTTTCGTCAGAAAATATTAATGCATTTGAAATAACTATGTTCCCATGTATTTTTGTTTTCAATTAAACTTTACTAAGGAAAGCTTTCCTAGATTCAGGTTGGAATTTCAGAACGAAAAAAGACACAAAATAGATAAAAGTCCTTCTGTTAAGTTATTCAGTTGGTATGCAGGATCTTAGGATCATTATTCCTTTCAGCTGTATTCTTCCTCTGTAGTTTTGTTGGGTTTTTTTTGTTTTTTTTTTTCTTCTGGGAAAGGTTTGTAGGGTTTTGAGTTTGTTCCAATTAAAAAAAAAAAAGTAGAAAAACTATGAAGATTCAGACTTGTTGGGGAGGGAAGTGTCTTTTTCATTCAGCAGTGAGTTTGATCTTAGGAGCAATCCAGTAAAAACTTGGTTACCATCAGTTATCTGAAATGAATATTATAGAGGAAGATCCTGTTCTCCTGATGTAGGTAATTTTTAAACTGCCTTGAGCTTCACAAAATGTTAATATTAATAGAAAAGAGCTATTACATGATTTAGATTTTACTCTTTCATAGGATTCCTTGGGCCAGTTGCAGGCTACTTGGCATGGCCATCTTTAGGAGCCAATGATGTTCTATAAATAATTTAAATAGTTCTTATTTCCAGTCTTTCATCACTATATATTAGTGTATGGATTTGCTCTCACTATGATGCTGAGGGAGAGCTCTATAAAGGACACATCTGCCTGGCAGTTTGGAGAATTATAAAGGTGTATACATTGCTTTAGTAATGCATAAGACACTTGCTCTTTCTCAGCTCAAGACAAAGAAGGAAAAAACTTGCATATGTATCACATAATGTGGTCTATTCATTGCAGAGTTTCAGGGTATGTCATAAAGAATATTTTGTCCAGCCATCTTGACTTATTTGTCACTGCTTCTGTCTTGAGTCTAATGAGATAAGTGCATGTTCTGCCCTGAACAATTAAGCACAGTGCAGGGAAGTTAGCAGCGTGTAATGGTAGATAGGAGAGGCCACTGGCATGGTGACATAGAAAAGTAAGACTAGTTTTCTGATAATAGTGACAGCTGTTTTTCTCAACTTTGGTCCCACTGAAATAAAAACTATAAGGAGGTAACTTTCCAGAACTGGCTTCACCTTAGTACTAAATTAGTGTAAATTGTTCCCAGTAGCAGCCCTATGAAATCTAAGGGAATTTGTGACCATTCTGAATAAAAGAGATTTGGTAAATTTAGTGTTAGAAATTAAGAGATTTTATGATAGTCTAAAAAAAAAAAAAAAGCAAACCAGAAAAAAAAAGTTACTATGTTTTTCATAATAAAAGTGAGTATTATGAGTATTATCAACATACTGGATTTGTGTTTATTTTGGAGGAAAAAACACCATTGTGATGGCAGCAGACTTGTAAGGAAAAAGTCATGTTAATACAAAATAAAACTGCAGAACAAAGTCTCTAAGGTTCAAATTCTCGGTTGACAGAATATTTTCCCATGTATCATTGTTCTTTACATCCCAATGTTTTCTAAAACAAATGCAGTTTTCAGGTCTAACTTCATTTTTCTAAGTGTGGATTCATGAAATTATTTTAAAGTGTGTGTTATTATTTCAAAATATAATCTTGGAATAAATGAAAGAGAGGAGTAAGATATACTGTTAATATATAGTCCTGCAAGAATTGATTGAATTGGAAGGCTAAATGGAAACTCGTTCGTTATACTTTGGTTTTGTTTCTCCAGTCCTAGAATCTGTTGGGCTGAACAGAAAAACACCAGAGAAACCTTTCGGTAGCTGTTGTCAGACGAGCTTCTCGTTAATCAGACAAGCAATGGAGATAATGGTGTTTGATGCATTTGTGGTATATGGAGCAGTGGGGATGATTGAGGGTTTTCAAGTTCAACTGTCCTTACAACAGGAGTTGATGGGTTTATGGCCCTTGAAAGATGGGGTCAGGAGCCTGGTGGAAGTTGTGCTGCCCAAGCACAGAAGCTGGAATTCCCGGTGGCCAGGTCTGAGAAATGCTGTTTTGATTTAAAACCAGAGAGGGCCTCACATGTGATTCAGCATGTTTTCCTGTTCATTGGATTTGGGTTCCCTCCTACTGGCTCCACTGACACCTGCGACTGAAATGAGAACTTAAGAGCATCTGTAGTGGCTGGGGTCAAAGATCAGCTCAGCACAGTGGTGTTTTCCAGTGGCAGCTGCATAGGGTGGAATATGTGCGTAGTCCAAGCGAATGCCATTATCTCTGGCCATGTGCGGTCCACGGGCTTGTTTAATAGTCCTTCTGTTCTGTAAGTTTGGTGGTTTTTTTTCATTCATGAATTTGACATTGCTTTTAAAAAATCACATATACTTTTGGTACCTGCTGTGGCTTGTAACAATGAGTTCTGTAACTTGTCACAAATTAACACTTGTGCAGGAAGAGAGGGGAAAAGGAGATATCCACAGGGAGGAGAATGTAGGATCAAAGTTGTGGGTATTTATATCATGTATCATATACTCCCTTTAATTGTTTTAGAGGACTCTGTGTCTCTGCTTTAGTGTATGTTTCAGGGCTATGAATGTACATTGTCATTTACCTCCCTGGATTCTGGAGAAATTTTTTAAACTCTGGTTTGCTAGAAATAGGATTGGATTAATGAAAAAGTAATCTGTCACCTACTTCAAGTGTACTGCTGGGCTTTTTAAAGCAGTGTTTGTGGCCTTAGTATCATATTAAGTTGAATGTTGTAAAATTTATCTTGAATATTATTTTTGTTGTAAGTATTTTAAAACAAAGATTTGGACACTGTAAGTATGACATTATTGAGGAAAACTTTTTTACTACCCAGATTAGCTTAATGAGATTTGCTGGCAGTGCTTGAGGTTCAAAGTGAAGAAATTGACTGGGTAGTAAATGAATTGATTCCATTGCCACATGAGTGCTCAAGTTTACAAAATGCAAGCTAAGCAGAATACTTGTTTCATCTTACTTTTGTGGCTCTATTAACTAAAATGAACTGTGGCTTATCTTAATCAAGAGAAGGTGGAAGTAATTAGATAAATATGATACATTCCCGAAGGGCACTGATTGCTGGAACTAGCATGTAGTTTGCAAAATGATTTATTGTAATATTCTTTTTATGTCCATTCAATTTGAAAGCTTCCTCTTCCTATCAGTAAAGTGCAACAATGTACCTTATACACAGGCTGTTTTGTTGTAGGCCATTTCCATGTATTACAAAGGTGTGCAGCTGACTAATTCAGTCCCAGGCTTTGAAGCTTTTTTTTTTTTGAAGTTTGCATGGAAACTGTTTTATGAAACACATGGGGTTTTTTGCCTCTCTTCTAGTAAGAATGTTATATTCAAGAGGAAGGGAAAGTCTTTCACTGCATTCTAGCTCTGGCACACAGGCAGTGTGTGACGTGAATTTTTTTTTTGGTTGAATCTTTTGCTAATGGGAAAATCTTTGATGACTACCCCACCACAGAAGGAGGCTAACCTGAAACAATATCAAAACTTTGACCCAAATTCTGTGTTATCCTAGGTAAAATTACCGTAACTCATTGACTTCATTGCTACTATTCTGGGATTTACTTTACCAACATTGAACTTAAAGTGCAAGAAATGTCTAAATATTTTGTTTCAATGCAGAACAGTTGATGTTTGTCAGTTTAATCACTGTACAATTGGAATCTGATTGCTTTCTGAAGCTGTTTGTGGTCCTTCAGATATAAAAAGCGATACTAGAAAATAACTTGGTAAGTATAACTTAATATTGAGTTTCTTCAATAGCATTTCTCTTGCTTAATAGCTGTTTGTCATGCTTAATGGCTACTCAGTTATACTGAGAAGACATATAACAACATTATTAAAAAAAAAACAACACCCCACAACTCTATCTCAGGATGTTGATATTTAGTCATTCCTAGTTTTGCTGGTTGTTTTTAAGTCCTAATGAGCTTTGCTTGGGGTGTGTGTTCTCCCTGTGTGCTGAAATTACGTTGCTGATCTGTATAATGTTGTAGATTCTCGAGTGGCCTATGCAAAATACACTTTCTACACACCAGCAGCAGAGCATTATTGTTGTAGGATGAGCTGGAGAGGAGCCTTCATTTTAGCCATGTGAAATAATAGTTTATGTATACCCTTGAGCAACCAAAGGCTGCAACTGAAAAAAATGAATCTTTTGAAGATGCTGTGGTAACGAAGCTTTTACATGTGAATTCAGTAGCTTTAAAATTTATCTTACAGTACAGTCTTTAAAGGTCTGATTACTTATCTTCTCATTTAAAAGGCAGACTCATAAAACACTCTGAGAGTTATCTGATTCTATGGGTGATTCTAGTGAGTAAGTAGGCTACAATATGATACTGGGGAAAAAAAAAATGGGTGGACTGCTATTTCAGTGCTTTGGAAATGTCATAGTATCTTCAGTGAATGTAAGAGAACATTAAAAAGCTGGAGCTTGATAGATTTATGAAGGATTATAAATTATGATAGCAGATGAGGGGGACTTGATAACTAAGGAAATCTTTCAGTTCTAAGCCCTACGAAGGTCATGACATGGGGAAAAAACATTCAAAAGCCGAAGTAATTGAAATATTTATCTTCTGAAAGCAGCTTAGAAACTTAAGCATAACTTTTTGCTATTCATGAATGGCAAGACAGAAACTTTTATTTTGCTGTCATTAAGGAAGTAATGGTAGGTGTCATCCCAGCAGCAGTTCAAAAAATGTATTATGCCTGAGAGGAACAACTTTCCTGCTTCTTCCCTTATTTTAAGGCTGTAACATTATCAGTCTGTTTTCCTTTTCAAAACTGCATCAGCTGCACAGCAAAGTATGTTTTAAGGTGGGAACTAAAGTCTTTTTACTGGAGTCGTAGTAGATGCATTCTCGAATTGGCTCCCTCCCTACAAAGGATCTTTGAGGGTGGGACAGAATAGATGATGAAGTTGCTGTATCCTCTATTACTTTTCTTTGTGGCCAGGTAGGGAGAGGCGCAGTCCTACTCTTAGTTGCTGGGGTGGCTGAGGTGCAAAAGAATCTGCTGGCCTCCAAGGGTCATGTTCAGCTTGGAATTGCCATTGGCCAAATGCGGAGTTGGAGGTTTATTCTTGGAGGAATAAAACTGGAAAAAAACCTTTGAGAATCCAGTTCCAGAGGAGGAAAAAGGATATAAAAAGTTTATTTTAAGAAAATAAGGAATTTTTATTAACTATTTGCAAAAAGAGATTCACTTCTGGGAATGTTTTGACTAGTGATCATGTTCAGTATATCTAATGAGTTTTTGTCCACTTCTGCTAGCGTTTGATATTATGTTTCCATATATCTCCTTCATCAGTTTGTGTCCCTTACCAGGGGCACAGTGGCTATCAGGCCAGGGAATATTTCTCTTGCATTTGGTTAGTTCGGAATAAGGTGAGACCAGGGATCCAGCATCTCCTAACATTTTGAAATGTTTACTGCTAATAAGTTTGAATTCTTGTAACGTTATTTCAGAAGAACTAACATATCATTAACTACTGGTTCAGTAACAAGGGATCAGCTATAAATCTTCAAAATTTGACTTGCTGGCTCTAAATATACAGCTATGGTAATAAAAATCAGGGAATAATTCAAAAAGCAGCAGAGCTGATACAGTCTCTTGTCAAAGGTGGAAACTGCTCAGTGCCCCCCCCACTGGCTTCTCCCTCCTGTTGCCAGCTTGCAGTGATGTGGCCTTACTCCCTTCTGATTTGACTCGTTAGAGCTGTTATTAAGCTGAATTGCTTTGTGAACTGAACAGGAAGTACAAAATAAATGTGCTAGGGATGTGGGGCAAGGGACAAGACCTTGTTCTCTTGGGAACTATGAACTGTTCTACTGGCTCACCCCGCCATTTGGAGCTATGCTTTTAGTAAAAACCCTATCAGGAACTCTAAATAACTGTGTTGTCCGAGAAGGATAGAACTGAGATTAAGATGAATTGCTAATCTTTAACATTCATAGCCTAGAAAGCTTTGCTGTCTCTTAAGACTGTGCGACTGGATTCTGTTTTCCTTTTTCACTGAAAGTCAACATAGCATGCATCTGGAAAGAAAAATTCAGACTGTTTAATGAGACACAGTTGAAGAAATCCAGTGAGACAAAATAAGATGAATGAACATGTGGGAAGCAGCTACAGTCGAAGAGAATAATACGCTGCATTTTGAGAAATACAAATAAGTAGGAGGGTAGTAATAAAGTGCTTGCACAGAGTAAGCCAATTGCCTAGAGCTGGGTGCCCAACAATAGTTAATTTGGGAGATGAAGATATTGTCCCATTGCATTGCTTTCTCAAAAGAAACGAGAAAAACTGGTCTGGCACTTTTGAAAGGCAAAGCAGCAGCTGAATGGGTATCATGAATGACCCTGTTCGGAACTTCTCACTTTTCCTGAGATAGGAAGTGGGGGAAAAAACCCAAACAAAAAAAATAACCGGGCAAACCCTGAGCAGAGTTACTGATGATCTTTTTTGAATGCTTTGGTTTTTCTCTTATAATGGAATTTTTTTGATTGTTTGCATAATTATCTTGCAAAATCACCTGAGCTGCTATAGGGCAATGTATCTTATACCTGTGTCTTCTAAAATGCAAACTGGGGAGGTCGTGTAGGTGCATCTGTTCCACATTTTTGTAAAGTATGTGTGCTTCTCTTTTCAAATGTATTAACTAGCATGTTACTAATAAGACAACTGAGCTTGTACGTGCTCTGTCAGAATGTTTCATTTACCATGTTACCATTAGCTTCCAAAAAAGTTCTTAAAAGTTCTGAAACAATATGGGCTCTGAATCTAATTGAGACAAGCCCAGTGCTGGATACTTCTGGAGGAGAACATAGCCTCCCCAATCCCTTCTTCTATCAAACTACAGATTTTGTGTTGTGTGATTTTTCTTTTTATTTTTTTTTTTTTTTTTTTTTTTTAGACCTGTCTGGTATTCCCTCTCTCTTGAGCCTCTTAATAAAGGGTGCTACAGTAGCATACAAAAGCAGTAAGCATCTCATGATGTAGAATAATTGTCTCAAAATTATCTAGGGGGTAGTAGCTGGAACAACTGATCCTTGTGAGTGGAATTCCCACTTACCTAAGTCAGGAGCGAGATGATGCCACAATCTTTCCTCCCCTCAGCATGCTCACAGCCTGAGCAGAGAGCACGAAGATAGGATGTTATTTGTGCAAGTGACCAGGTGACAACTGTGCTTCCAAATTGCTTCATAGGTGGATGTTTAGTACTTTATACAA
>VYZV01042905.1:2351-15233 GCA_013401275.1 Pandion haliaetus | reverse complement strand
TTGTTGGGAGGGATCCTCTGAGCACTCGAACAAACACTCCTTTCCAGGTTTGACTTCAGGACCTGATGTGTGCCATAGGAACCACGTGAAGAGCATGGGGAGGGCTGTGTGTGTGTTTCTTTTGACATAACTCATGCTACCAGTAGCTGAAAGGGTCTGGTGGAGCTCATCTGGCTTGGTGGTTTTGTGGCATGAGAACCTACCACTGAAGTGGACTGTTCTCATTTTTTTTTTTCGTGCCTGGCTACAGCACGGACTTGGTGTCACCAGCGTATACCCATGGATTCTTACAACCAGAGATGCAGTGGAATGCTTCACATCAAGCCATATACCAGCTCTTCTGTTTCTGAGCTCCACTGCGTTTTCCTTGCTTCCACTGCTGAAATATGGCATGCCTGTATTTTAAATTTGGGCTGAAGAAAGCGGAATGGGTTGCATTACAAGCTGAATGTTTAAATCGGGTGATAAATTGAAAGGAACAAAAGTGTGTTCCAAAAAGCAGTTGCATTTAATGCTTCACACATGATTTGCTCAGCTAGTTTCTTTTATTGTCACAGTGTAAGTGCCTTTTCACTTTTCCCCACAGAAGAAAAGATTCTGGTAGTTCTACAATGCCTTTTTTATGTGCGTAATGAATATTTGCTTTTGAGTATTACCTTACAAATAAGTGGAGTTGTTTTATCTGTAGTGTTTTTATTTTATTTTTGTTGTCATTTGTTTTGTGTATTTTACTTTGAAACAGTAGTGATGGCTGCTGTGTAGTCCTGTACCTTCCCTGGCTCTCCTCATGGAAGAAGAGCTGGTGCCACTATTGTGTTGGGATGGGGAGCTCCTGGAGGAACTGTGCATCTTAAGCTTGTGCTTACCAGAAATTATTTTTGGACTGGCACATGTGAGTCCTGACACTGGTTACTGTTGTTGATCCACAGATAGCTGGCGCTTAATTATCCCATCTTGCCTTCTTTCCATTGCTGTCACAGGACAGATGCATTGCAGAGATTAAAATGGAAAGAATGTTATAGCCCTTGTGCTCTTACGTTATCCTTAAAAATGATCGTTGTCCACTTAAGTGCTCACATTAGATAGATGTGGCATAAAAATATATAGGTTAGTGTAAGGCCTGAATTGTATTTTGAGTATCCTTTTCAGGAAATGATGGCTGTTTTATAGTAGTGTGTGTAGTTTTGACAGAAGATGGTGAAAAACGTGAGTAAAACCTAACAAATATGGTCTCCGGACTTTGGTTAATTTTGTGAGTACCTCAGTGCTTTTTCTGTTAGGGATTAGAGAGTATATGCCAAGCGTAATGTAATATATTGTAGGTACAAAAATACTTGTTACTTAATCCTTACTGTTACTGCAATAAGACAGAGAGACACTGTTGAAATCAGAGTAACAAGCAATGTTTACCTGCCTGTTGTATTGTTAGAACATGGCTTTGGGCTTTCAGAAGGGTCAGGAAAAAGGTGCAGAAGGTTAGTGCTTTCTCACAGCATGAGCTTGACAGGTGTTTATTTCCAGGTGCAGAACACTTAACTTCAGAGCTACAGTAATACTAAAGGATGTGATTCTAACATGCTGCTTGGTTATTATAGTTTAATGCCACTCAGCATTATAATTAGCTTTATTAGACATTAATAAGTGGGTTTAATATTCAAACCATGGTGTTGGAGTTAAGTGTGCCGATGAACCTTATCAGTGGAGCAAAATGTAAATTTTAACTCGTTTATCTCATTAGTCTTTAATAAGGCTGTGCTTTGCAAATCATGGCTGCATCATCTGCTGATTATATCCTCTGATCTGCTAAGCAAAATAGCACTCTAATAATAGCCATACATTGCATGAAATCCTCCCACTGGTGTTCTGAAACACTTAATGTATTTTTTTCTTCATTTAGAGGGCCTTGATTGTGTCTTATCTTTCCTGCATAATGCCAAAATATAGAAATTAAGGTAAGATGAGAATTCATTACTTGTAGGCCCTCGGTTTAGAAACATTTTGCCAAGGAGGAGTTTCTGATGGGGGCTATAAGTCTAAGTTGTTGCCTGAGTGTGGTGTGTAGGGACTCAGAGTTTTCTGGGCAGTTAAAGCAGCCAGACTGTCAACTGAATAATGATGACTTGCTGCTTTAATAGTAATTGGAGCTCTGCAAAAGCCTGTTGCTCTCATCTTACAGGAGAAACTCAGCTGAGTGATTTGCCTTAGGCTCATGTAAAAGGGAAGAGAATCAGAGAACGTTAAGTCTCCTGGCTTGAACTCTTGCATGTAGGCAGTTACCACTGTGGCTCACGATGATGATTGTGTCCCCAGCATGCTATTCAGAGCACATAAGAGGGAATTTAACAGATTTGAGGGAATTCTGGCAAGTCCAATTAACACTTTTTCCCAGCAAATTGCTCATACAGTCTTGCCTCAATCCAAAGAAACTTGTTCAATCCATCTAGAAACTTTCAGGCTTTGAAGGTTTCCCAATAAATGTTTGTAAGATTCAGTGATTGTGGGTGAACAAGGCTGGTTCTGGTGTCTGAGGCAATGAAACGCAATCACTCCACTTGTAACCTGATTTGGTTCAAGTTTGCTTGCATGTGGTCTTTATTTTGAAAAATTTTCACTAACTTTCTCAGGTTGAGTCCTTTAATGATTGCACCTCTTTACAGAGCAACGTTAAAATAGTACTTCAAATATCTCTGAAACTATCATGAGAGAATCTGTTGTTTAAATGGTTGCTAGAGGTGCAAGGTGAATTTTTTTTTTTTCTTACCATCCCATGTTAAATTGATACTTAACCCCCTTTGTAGTACTCTGAGGGATGTGAGATGGGACAGCTGCTGTAGCACTGTACTTTAATAGCAGTAACCACAGCCCTCGTGAGTCCATAGAGTCCATTGACTGCTTCTGGAGGTAGGTTTACTATGCAAGTAGTCATCCGTCACAGTACTGTGTTGTATTTTTTGCGTTGATCTTATTGATGTCTGAGTTGGTAGATTGATACACTGTCATGGGGAGAACTCAGTTATTCCCCTGTCAGAGAAAACAGCGGATTTGGCTCCTAGTCCTGCTGAGATAGAGGATGGAGAGGCACTGCCACAACCCCATCTGTACATGTTGAATCTAGCGGGTTTGAATTTTCAAGTGTTGGCAGCTTTGGGGACTGGTTCTTTCCAATTAGGTTGATTGCTGTCGTGTGTGTAATTGCAGGTGGATGCGTTTTTGGTACTGGCACTCCTGAAGAGAGGTTTTCTACCAACCTTCATTAATTTGTCATTAGTCATGTATTTTTTGGTTTAGTGCTGACTTACTATTAACACCATTTATTTTCAGTTAGTTTTTCAGTGCAGAGGCTTGATTGTATGCAAATTCTCCCATAAAGTCGATGAAGGACCTCCTGAGATGTTCTGTGACTCTCAGCACTGGAGGTTAATGTCCTTCAGAGTACAAGTATGCTTGAGAACAGCAGGGATATCTGAACACTGACTAGTGAAGAGAGAAGGTATTCTGAAACAGTGTTGGAGTGCTTTATTATTGGAGTGCCCATGGCAGGAATTACAATGCAAGTAAAATGGTGTCTGTGGGGAGAGGTGGACTTGGAGATAAAACAGAGTAAAATGTGGAAAAAACATACAATAGAGTACAGAGATGGCAATATATGTGGTGACAGGAGAAATACTCTGTTTTGTTTCAGCAGAGGGATAACTGGTAAACGATGTAATAGCTTTGCATGTACTAAAGTACTTCCATAACTGATATATTGTCCTGGTTTCAGCTGGGATAGAGTTAATTTTCTTTCTCGTAGCTGGTATAGTGTTATGTTTTGGATTCAGTATGAGAAGAATGTTGATAACACACTGATCTTTTCAGTTTTTGCTAATCAGTGTTTAGACTAAGTCAAGGATTTTTCAGCTTCTGATGTCCAGCCAGCAAGAAGGCTGGAGGGGCACAAGAATTTGGAAGGGGACACAGCCAGGACACCTGACCCAAAGTGGCCAACAGGGTATTCCATACCAGGTGACGTCACGTCTAGTATATAAACTGGGGGGAGTTGGCCTGGGGGGATCGCTGCTCGGGAACTAACTGGGCATCGTTGGCGAGTGGTGAGTAACTGCACTGACTGTCACTTGTTTTGTATATTCCAATCCTTTTTTTATTATTATTGTAATTTTATTATTGTTATCAGTATTATTATTACTTTCTTCTTCTCTGTTGTATTAAACTGTTTTTATCTCAACCCGTGAGTTTTACTTTTTTTTCCCCGATTTTCTCCCCCATCCCACTGGCGGGGGGGGAGTGAGTGAGCGGCTGCGTGGTGCTTAGTTACTGGCTGGGGTTAAACCACAACATATATCAAAACAAAAAATTGATTTGACACATACTTTCTAATTCTCATAGCCTATTTCCCCTTTTAATTGAGGTGTTGGGAAAAAACCATAAATTTGTAATTCAGTGTCAAGAACCATGTCCTCAGGAATAAAGTTGGAGGTCTTACTTCCAAACATGCTGTGGTTACAGGTGGCTAATGTTCAAGGTCTGTGCACACAGACTTTCTCATGCCTCTTCAAAGTGTTCCTGCCTTCAGCTTGTGCTTCTCCTTTGGAGCTCTACGAGGACTGATATGTCATATGTGCCTTTGTATAAGGCTCAGTTTGCAATTTTGGGTAGCACATCTATTGCCAATTTTCAAGTTCGTAAAGGTGAATTGAAAAATTTGGGATGAGGGGAAATGGGAGAGGAGAGGTGCTGGATTTCAGTCATGGGAGATAAGAGTATGCTCCAATTACTAAAAAAAAAAAAAAAAAAAAAAAAAAAGTATTGATGTACTGTAGCTTCTGCAGTTCCGACACCCTCAGACAGAAGGACAGCAGTAGAGGTGAGATGCAGCAGGGTTCCCAAAGGTAGACACTCCCTCACTTCTGGAGGTGTGCAGGCAGGAATAAGAACACGCTATTGATGGGTGGAACCTGTGCTTTCCCACACCTGTAGAAGTCTCCTTAGGCATTATAAAATTAGGTGGGAGGGGTTGTGGTTTGACTTTTGGTTATCTGTACCAGGAAGCATTCCTGCTAGGGCTGGCATCTAACTGTCTTCTTTACTAGGCTTTCAGTATTGATCATTCCAAGTGTTAAAAAGTTTAAATAGTAATTAAATTTTATTTTTACTAGCTTCTGATATTTACCCTACCTTTTAGTAGATACTGCTCTCCTGCAACATTTGTGAGGTTCTGTGTTTTTCAGAGCACTCCCTTTATAAGATGTATAGTCTTAATTTGCAATTCAGAAAGGGCTATTATTTACCTTTTTTTACTCTCCAGGGCATGAAAATTGCTAGTTTATCTTCATTCCTCCCTGGACTAGAAAGACACCTGTATTTCTATTCATGTTTTCCCAAAGGTTCAAAGGCAAGACTGAAAAAAAATTATACAGAATTGTTATGAAAGTGTCAGATTACCTGGATCTTTTTTTTTTTTAATTGTTCCCTCAATTATTTAGCAGTTTCTTTTTTTTTTGCATGATGGCAACGTGTCTGATACAAGTGTTGTATAGACTATATATGTTTCTTTTTTGCCAATGTATTCTTATTATCCAGGCAAAGGTAGTCACAAGAATGGAAGATGCTGTAATGTCATTCAGTCTCCAGTTGCAGAAGACTAGGTGGTGTAAGAGTTTACCATATTTTCATAGCAGAGCAGACTTGTGTTATGAGATCAGAGAGGAAGAATTAATTTCTTCTCTGCATAATGGGCAACTTAACACTATTTACATTACACAAATAGTTTTATTTCTAGGAGAGCTGGAGAAGCTTAGAGGGAAAAACACCCATCACCTGTATAAAATGCAATGAAACTAAATAGAAATGGAAATATAAATAGTGTGGATTTTTCTTTGATTTGGCTTTTTATGTACTAAACAACATGAAAATGCCAACAATCCACTTTGAATTTTGCTGTGTACTACCATATGTATTAAAAGGAAAAAAATCAATGTACATATAGAAAACCATAGTCTGTCAAAGTCCACTCAACTTGTAAATCTGTACTAATGTTTTTAAATAAGGGTGTCACTGCAGGAGAAGTTAGTTTTTCATGGATCTATGCTCACAGGTGGGGGAAGTGTTATTTTATTGAGGTTCTTGACTTTGCAATGGGAATTAATATAAAATCAATCTTCAACTTCTGCTTATCTGCTCTGAGTTGGCATAGAAAGGGAGAGAGCGAGCAGCATTTCTGTGCAATTTCTGATGAGACCAAATATCTGGGGTTTTCTGCATTATGGGAATTGGGAACTGGTGGGACAGGGTAAGATTTTGTAAGCAGTGCTTGTTTTGCCACCTTTTGCTTTTCTTCCACATCCTTGTTTTTCAGTGAACGGTATGCTATAGTGATTTGTGGGTCTTATCTTAAACAGTAATGTTTATTCAGTGGTTTTCCTCAAATTTGGCGATCGATAGTCATAAAAAGGAAATGAAAAACTATTTTGCAAGTTCTTTTCTCTTTGCCAAGCCTGGAATGTAATTTAGGATAAAGGGAGTTCACTAGCTTCTGGAGCTTTCTGCAAGCTAAATTGCAAATGTCTAATGCAAACAGTGTTGGTTCAAGCAGTGTTCTGTTCTTTTTGTTCTTCTTTTGATTTTTTTAAAAGAAGGAAAAAAAGACCTTGAAAGTACATTTATGTTCAAAAGTGCCAATCCACTAAATTTAACGTTGTATCACAACCCGCTACCTAATGTCAGGTGATACATAGTATATAGCACGAGATATGAAAACAACCTTTCAGGTTTTAGTGACTCATTAAGTTTACTAGGTTTGAGGAGTAATTTGTGATGGGCTTCTGGCATCCTACAGTGCAATGAAACAGTTGTCCTGAAGCTGTGTAATGGTATGCTTTTGTTCATTCACTTCATTCTTTAGTTCATCATGTCACTAACAGGTTATCACTTCAGAGTGTAGGAAATAATGTTGACTTGGTGGGTAAGTGTCTTGGGGTGGTAATTCTCTCTAAAATGGGTAGTTTCAGTTAACTGTGAACAGAAAGATAAATGACAGATTCAAGTCATCTAGTCAATTAGTATAGTCCATGTACTATAATGAACATATTGAGAAGAATGAGAGGGTTTTATTGTGTGATAGATAGCTACCTAAATTTAGATACAGTTATAAACCCATTATTTTTCCAGGAAAAAAAAGGACTGTGTATTGTGAATGAAGCCCTGGGAGGAGAAATAAATATGCTTCTAGAGTAAGTATTATGTTAACAATTACACAATATCCATTCTATACCTAAGAATTTTGATTTTATGGCATATTCTGTCCTTTTCTGGAGCTTTTAATTTGAAAGAGACAGATAAAGATAAGTAACATATGCATGTGGTCTAGAGAGAGGAATTCCATCTGCAAAGTGGAAGTTCTTTTCTCAGTGAAAACTTGGTGACAGTCCTCTCGGGAAGCTTGTTGGTTTGTTCGTTGGTTTATTGATCAAATAATCAGGATAATCTTAATGGTGTTTTACTACAGATTCTTGTGCTTGTACTATATTTAGAACCTGCAGAATCATCTGAGAGTTTGGATGTAAAAAAAAAAATATTTATGGCTTCTTTATCATGAAATGTGGAATGTTTAGAATATATGTGTATTCACATATTATTGTGGATTAGTGCTGAAAGCATACACGTCTTCTTTCATGTCACTTTGTAGACTTGAGAACGTTATTCTTCGACTTCTTATGCTTATTTTAATGAGTAGTTTGACATGTTATACAAATCACTTGAAAAATTGTCTTAAATATTACTACTGTAGCCATAAAACATACAGCTTAATCTTGTTTTCTGTAATCTACATATGATAATTACAGGTATATTGATAACTTTTTTCTAGACCGTCTTTCTCTCAGGAAGGTAGTATTTCCTATTCTGTATGCTAGTGTTCCAAAAATAGTTTTAAATTTTCAGAGTATAGAGCCCTCTACTGCTTTGCTGGTCTCATTTATCTTCCTGTCAGGAAGGTTTTCTAGATAGGCAACTTAACAATTTCCTATGAATTTATTTTATACTTTTAGTTTGTCGTGGTTTCAGGTCAGCTCAGTCGGTAACAAAGCACCACGAAGCCGCTCACTCACCCCCCACCCCCTCGCCTGGCCACGTTGGGATGAGGAGAAAAAAAAACAAACAAAAGGCAGGCTTGTGGGTCGAGACAAGGACTGGGAGGGATCACTCCCCACTTATGGTCACGGGCAAAACACAGGCTCAACTTGGAGAAGAAACAAAATCAATTTAATTTACTACAAATCAAAACAGAAACAAAACACAAGGGTATTAGGAAGGGAAACCAAACATCAGAACAACCTCCCCCCACCCCTCCCGCCTTCCCGGCTCAGTTCACTACCGATGCTGTCTACCTCCTCCCCCCGGCGGCGCAGGGGAATCGGGGATGGGGGTTGAGTCAGCTCGCCACGCATCGTCGTTGCCGCTTCTTTCCTCAGGGGGAAGATTCCTCTCTCGTTCCCTGCTCCAACGTGGTTCCTTTTCCGCGGGCTTCAGTTCCTCACAAACTTCCCTGGCGCGGGTCTTTTTCGCGGGCTGCTCTCCCGTCTCATGCTGCTTCAGCGCGGTTTTTACCATGGGGTTACGGCCACCTTCGGGAGCTTCCGCTCCACCGTTCACCCCCCTGGGCTGCAGGGCCATCAGCCTCCTCAGGCTCCTCCTCCTCCCCCTCCACTTCCATGATTCCAGTGTCGGCAGCGATGTTCCTCTCAGGTTTTCCCCCCCACACTACCGGTTCCCCTTCTTAAATATGTTTCCCAGAGGCGCTGCCACCGTCACTCCCCGCCTAGAGGCGGGTCCGACATTTTGGCGCGCGGGTCCGACATTTTGGGGCGGCGAATAGTTCCAGCAACTTCTTAAAGGGGCCGCCTCTGTAGCCCCCCTCCCCTGCCACCAAGGGAAAACCGCGCCACACAAACCCATAACATAGTTATAGACACTGTTTTACCTTGCTCAAAAAAAACTTTAAAAAATAAAAGAAGTTCCATTCACTTCAGCATCACAACTTCAAGAAGCATGTGGTTTTCCTAAATTATGAGCATGTTTGTATGTCACACAGATGTCAGAATTATTTTGGAAAGCAAAATCGTTGTTGCAGATTGCATGGATCACTTTGATCTCTTTCTTCCACTAGCATAACCAGAACATAAAGTAGATTTTTTTAAATGTCTGCTTTCTGATGTGTTGCGCTCTTCCACTCCTGGATTGTGATGAATTTTGAAATAAAACCTGTACAAATTCTCAGTAGAGATGGGGAGGTTGGCAACAACCGTTTTTTCCCTATAATTCACTTAAATTATGACAGAACAAAATTACTAGCGTAGACACAGCAGCTGATATCTGCAGTTCACCCATAAATCAAGGAATGGGAGGTAGCTTTCATTCAGTGACGCGTGCTATGCCCTTTGGGGTTGTTCTCTTTCTCTTTGAAACTTGGTATGAAAGCATATTCACAGTACAAAGTTTTGAACTGAGTTTTGTTTTGCTTGTAATGCCTGTCTCACAAAGTACAACACCAAATACTTTGGTCTGTGGGTCTCAGACATTTTAATGACTTGGTTTTCTATGGAAACATGCTTTTCTTTGGTCAGCAATTTTGGTGGTGTTTTGGGAATGAACCAGCAAAGTTAAGGCCTTTGAATTTATTTCAGTTCAATGACATCTGCCTTTTTTCAGTATATATGTAGAAATAAACTTTTCTGAGCGGGTTTTTTTTTTTCTTTTTTCTTCTGTTTGGTTTAAGGTTTTAATATCCCTTTTGCAGCAGTTGTTGGCTAGTAGCAGACAAGATACTTTGGTCATAATGTGCCTGAGTGCTACTAAGAATAGAGAGATATTTATCTTGGATTTTAAGAACCTTAGCTGCTCTTTTGTTCTTAAGTTTTTAACCAACATAATCTGTGTTTTGAACCACTAATTGTTACTGAATTGTTGCCTTTCTGTAGTAGGCCAAATGTGAGGAGATTAAATACAACAAAGAAACAGGTTTATTATATTCCTTACGTCTCTCTAAAAGGAACAAGTCATACCACTAGAATTGCAACCTTTATTTTTCCCTCCATAGCTTCAGATTTATGACGTAGGGATATGAACATGTAGTTCATTCCTCCTGAGACTTTGCAAGAGTAACTTCAGTGATTGTATGCTCTTGAGTTCCAGTGAAATCGCCTGTGTGCAAATGCATGTGGTAGATTAACATGCCCTGTGGTGCACCAGGTAAATAGAGCTCTCCTTGAGGAGGTCAAGGTCTCAAGTATTCTGCTTTGTTTAATTACTGTTTTCTTGAACAATCACTGTCATTTCTCTAGCTTTGGTAATATGCCCTTTGATGAATAGTCTTTGCTGGTTAGCTGTATACCTTCCTAGACCTACTGTGTATAATTTTAGCCTAACCCATCAATGCATTTTGGACTGTACTACCTAACTGATGTGTCTGTTCTGCTGCATGGGTCAGCCAAAATGAAAGAAGTCTCTGCAGGTTTGGGATTTGGCTTAGCCTGTGTCCCAGTGCATAAGCTGCCAGTGTGAGTTGATCTCATTGCTTGCCCTTGAAGTGTGCACATTTATACCACTGCAAGCACAGTTGAACTGGGGCTGCCAGGTGGGCCTCTTGCCTGGCACTGTTGCTGTATTTACTGTGGGGGAATTGCCCATTCATGTGTCTGGAGAACCGTATGTTTAATTCTGTAACCTGGATCCCCTAATGTATAATACCATTGGATTACACAGATCACGTGAAG
Organism: Pandion haliaetus; assembly: GCA_013401275.1. Lineage (NCBI taxonomy): Eukaryota > Metazoa > Chordata > Aves > Accipitriformes > Pandionidae > Pandion > Pandion haliaetus. The sequence goes on along the minus strand of VYZV01042905.1, from coordinate 4,464 downwards.
AGGTTAGTGGTACCCCAATTAGTTGTCTGAGCTAATGTGAATTTACAATAAACACGTGAGTAGTGTAGCTCCCTGGAGATTTAAGAAAAGATGAATTGTGGTTTTTAACTGCAGCAGGCTGACTGTAGATGGGACAGTAAGATTTTTGTCTCATTATAAAACATACAGCATGTAGTTTCTCTCATGAGATAGATCTTGTTAGGCAGCCTCTGTGGGGACAAGTCATAAGACGTTCTTCCTTTCATGTTAGCAGGTTGGATTAAATAGTGCTTGATGAGAACAGATTGATACTTTGATTAACTACATTGCTTTACAATTTGTGGTGACTTGTTCTCTGTTAGGCTTTTAAGCAGATAGCTTTATCACTGCAAAACGTATCTTCTCCCACCCACATGTGGAAGGCACAGTGTCTTTGCAGATACTGGGTGGAAAAGATAGATTGAAGAAAGCTGACTAAATGTGAAATGTCTGTTTGAGGCAGACAAAGGACAGGACAATTGGTGGACTGCAGCACTGAAACATGAAAGAACAAATGAAGAAGGAGGATAATTGTTCACGTAGTTTAAACTGTTCCTCTAGTAATCTGCTGCAGCTTTCTTTCTAGTAGAGCTTCTGAAGGTGGGTAGTACTTAACCAAAAAGAGGATCCTCTGATGCAATGGCTTTTAACCACTGACATTTTCTTAGTTGCCTACTGAAGACCTACTGCTCTCCAGTGAACAAGCTGTAATCCTACTGCATTCTGGTGGTGAATGTATAGGATCATTAAGTGTGGGGATGTGACTGTTCTTCATAGGCTTTGCTTTTGTAGCAAAACTTACCACAAGCAGGATGAATCCTTTCCTTTGAAAGGCTTGATGTCTTCCTTTGAAACACTCTTGTTAATAAAATTTCAACCCTCTCCCTGATCATAGTCCCTAAAGAAAAGCTGACAAATTTATGCAGAAGGCTTTCTTTTCAATCAAAAATAAACAAACCCTGAACAAGGTCCCTTTTAAGCTGGAACTAAGTTGAGGCATGCTAAAATTTGCCACTCATTTTTCTCCTACCCTCCCTCATCCACTTATCAGACACTGCAGAGATGTGATTGCATAGCTATGCATAAGACCATATAATTTCCCTCTGCTTCTTTGAAGTTGTCTAATTTCAAGCCCCTTTATGCTACACTGATCCATGAAAATGTTTTGATATATGCTGTTTCTTTCCCTGCCATTGAGGCTTCTTACCCATCTCTCCATTGTCTCTTGTGTACCTGGACTGACAGGGTGGTAAGCTTTGGCCTGCAGAGCAGAAGCATACAGTATCTGATAACAGAGGTACATTTGTGTTTGAGAACTGTTGGAGAACACAGCATCTTAGTGTTTCAACAGAAGACAACCTTGATAATTAAATTGCAGAGCCTTGCAGCATATTTTGTGTCTACCTTACTGTATTAGGCAGTGTATCTTTTGTCTGTATGTTGTGCATTGCCTGGGAAGCTCCAATCCTGCAAACTTCTCTGCTACTTTTTTAAATTCAAAAGTGAAACTTTTGAAAAGAGACATTCCAGTGGGAGCAGACTTCACAAGGGATTCTCTGCTAGGCTGTTCTTCCAGTGTACTTTGCAGTAAAATAAGTACTTCTGTTGATTGGGGAGTTCAGCCCTGTAATCAGCTGTGTAAAAAGTGTTGATGATTTACAGCCTTCTGAAGGAAAACTGAAAGCAGATATCCTCCACGAGTCCAATGACTGGGTCTCAATCTCATCATTAATCTAAAGCTACCTAGCGCAGTTGTGGATTGCTGGTTTGTTTTTTTTTTTGAACTGGAAATAGGCTGAGTTGTGCTAAAGTTTTCTGCTCTCTTCCGCCCATCCTCTTCACTTACCAGGACTGCACGAACATGGTTATAGACCTATGTATGTGACTGTATAACTTTCTCTGCTGCTGCCTAGGGTGAGACAGGTACTTGTTAGCATGTTTGTATATGCAACAGTTGACCAGATTTGCAGGAAAAAAACCCCAACCAACTAACCGAGCCCACACTGAAAGGTATTTAATATGAAACCAACAAAGTTTATGTAGGTGCAAATTAGTTGCATAATTGCAAAAGCTGTTGTCCAGTTACCCAGAAATA
>VYZV01042901.1:11883-23785 GCA_013401275.1 Pandion haliaetus | reverse complement strand
GAATTTAGGGGTGGCAAAATTAACAAGACAGGTCTGAGCTTCCTCCTAACTTTGTTTACTGGTCTACATAATTTAATCAGTCTGAGCTTCCTGTGTTACACCTATTCAAACAAATATTTGATTGTAGCTTATTGTTTTTCTCACAGAGCTAACAATTGCAATGCATTGCATGGTTTAAATCTATCAATCCCTTGCTTTCATGAAAGCAGTTCTACATAATCAAAGCTTCTGTATTTGGAAAGTACAGTGCTTTTTGGGAACTGAAGAGAAATAAATATTTTCAGGTCTAGTATTAACATCTATGCGAAAATGGCTCACCTGTTATCCTCCTTGTTACACAGAAAATAAACCCAACTTAGAATGTTTTGAAGTATTTAACTGGAAATTAGTCAAACCCAAAACTTTTTACAAGAAACGATTGCTTTTAATGATATTCTTCACTGACAATTACTAAATTTAAACTGCCAAGACAGACCATTTGAACAACTCACAAGCAAAAAAATGCTGGTTGGCAAAACTATAAATGGTTTGCTTTTACAAACAAAACTGAATACAAAAAGCAATCTATTTTCTCAACAAAATCTCTACAGAGCTTTCTAAAAAGCTTTTTCTTTAGTTCCCTTTCCTTAGTCATTCAAGTCACTATGATCTGAATTTAAACAAGCTTGCAGAACAGGAAAACAATATCCCACTTGGCTGTCATAATTCCACACCATTCCATAAAGCACTAGTGTCCTTAGCAACTTATCTTCTAAAGCAGACAATTTATCAATGTCCTAAACATATTTGTTTCCTTCTAAAATTCCAGAACACTTACTAAAATAAAAGCAGTTAACAAAATTAAGGACTTGTTATTGTCCAGTTAAAAAGTATATTATTTTAATCATAAAACTGACTCAATTAATTACTGCCTTAGCAGTAAGATTCTTAAAACCTTTATATTCTATCACCTCATTTTGACTTTAAATTGGAAGACATAAATTTCATTGCAAAAGATCCCAAAAGTACATCTTATAGTGAAATTTAAAAGTCTGAGAGGAAATTCTTCTTTAATACTACAGTTTAAAAGTCTTCCATCTTTGCAGAGGGAGACAAGAAAGCTACTGATTATATCCCAAACTAAGATATTTACTCCGACATAATTTCATTACCAGAAAAATGACAAGAAAGCCAGTCTACTAGGTGAAAGTGTTGTGACTGCTTTCTGAAACATCAGCCCTTTCAATTCTTTTGAACTTGATGTAAGGCTCTCAAAAATATACTTTAAGCTGATTACTATCTCAGCAAGATTTTAAGTGACATTTCTTGTTTAAAAAACCCACAAACTTTTAAAAAGTAAAGCTAATAGTTAATGTAGCTAATAGTTAATCATTCTCTACAAAAAGGAGGATTCGTCTGCAGTCTCCTTCTTTGTATCAGTACCTAACCTGAATCACCTGGTATCAGGCCTCTCCACTTTATGCTGTCAATTCTCAATCAGGTTAGACAGCAAGGACTGGAATATCCCCATTAGAGGCAAAACTGAGAGAGCTATACCTATAGAGACCAGACATACACACATTAAGCTGCGTGTTTAAATCCAACTTGGCTAGCTCTAAATGACATAGACAAAACCTGGTTGTGAAGCGTGCTTCTGCAGATCTCCTATCTGTCTGGCATCTCACTGCAAGACAAAGTAGAAGTGTCCTGACAACACAAGATTTCATGCTGTACCAGGACAAATACCCCATTCTAAACCCCAAAGCACTGAAAAACACTGAGCAGAGACATCCAACTGCCACTGCAAAAGTCAGCTTATAATGGCAGGATATTTATTCTAGCTTCTTCTGGATCCAAGGTGACAACTAGGCAGTTGAGGGTGTTTGTACTGCATCCCTAGGCACTCTCAGCAATGACACTGGAGCTCCTCCTGGATGAAACTGGCTGGGGTCTTAAGGACAGGTCTTTACCTGTCCTGGGAAAGTAGTTAAAACTCTTCTAGGCTTGAAGTGTTGCTGAAGGCAGTATTGCTGCTTTTGCACATTGCTGTGAAAATGGTCCTAGAACCGAAATGATAGACCACAGACAGTACTAGTGTCCCTGCAACTACACGCAACTAAGCCACAGCCTGCCTGAACAGAACACAGAGCTCACTGTACACACCCATGCTAGAGAAGCCATGCACACATCCCTCTTTTCTTGTACCATTTTCCCTGTTTCTCTGTTCCTTGACCAAGGAATTCTTCTTGCGTGCCCTGTTCAAGGGCTGCATGTGCATTCCTAAAACTGTTTTGAAGGCTGGCACACTCCTCCTGTGCTGTCACTACTTCCTCTGATAGAGAAAGACATCTATCAGCTAGCTCTTTCTTTTCGCTTTTTCATTTTCATCTTATTTGCTTACTTTTAGGGAGATAGATCACAAAGTATAACATTTTAAATTCAACGGGATCTCTGGGCAGAGCTGCAAAGAAGGGTACAGTGGCTGTTAAACACCTTCCAAACCATTATCAGCTACTGTCAGGACTGAGGTTTTCAGCTCTCCTGACGATGGAAGGCTCTGTTCACCCCTTGCCCTGCCATGCTGGCCTCTCCCCAGCCTTCGGACTCACCGTAGTACGTACTTGCAGTCATGGACACGATCCAGAACACCAGAGAAATACAAATGAGCAAGTTCAGGACGACAATATTCATCATCATCTTGAGATACTCTTTGAAGAAATCCTCCTGGTAACAGGACATAGGAAGCCAGATGGAGAATACCTGGCGGGGAAGCACAAGACGCAGCGCATCAGTGACACCGCTACCTCCTCAACCACCTCCTGCTCCTCCTCCTCCTCCTCCTCCTCCTCCCGCCCGGCCCGACCCGCGGCCCGGCCCGGCCCGCACCGCCCCCTCGGCCGCCTCTCGCCCCCGGCACCTCAGGACGCTGCCAGGACACACCAAAGCGTTCATGGGGAGGCGGCTGCGGCCACCCCCCCCGCCGCCTGCCCTCCCGGGGCTGCGCCGGGCTGCGCTGGGTGACTGACTGACGACTGACTGACTGGAGGCCCCCGCCCGCTCTTTCCCGCCCGGCGCCGCCACCGACCCGCTTCCCCCAGCCCGCCGCCGCTCCGCGCATGCTCGGCCCGGCCCGGGCCTACGTCTCCGTCGGCGGGGAGGGAGAAAGGAGGCGGCCCGGGCCGGCCTTAGTCGCCATGCGGCCTCACCTGGGCTGTGCCCTCTCCTCCCCGCCGCAGCGACGCGGCCCGCTGCCCGCCCTGGTTTTCTCCTCCTCCTCCTCCATGGAAGTTTTTCCCCTCTCCTGTCCTTTGATGGGCCCACAGCGTGGGCTCCGCCGGTCCCTGCCCCGCCGAATGGAGCCGGCCGGCCTCCCCAGCAGACAGGGCCGTGCCTTCCTCCCCGAGCCGCGGGGTTCCCGAGGGGCCGCTCCGCCCCTCCGATCCGGCCTCTCCCCGCAGGCCTCCCGCGGGAGAGCGGGCCGAGGCGCGGGCCTGCAGACTCGTCGCTCCCCCTCAGGGACTCGGTACGGAGCTAGGGCTGCGGTCCCCGGCTCAGAGCTCTTTCCAGCCCCGGTTGGGCTCCCCGGGAGCAGTCCTGGGAGAGACCAGGGTCTGCCCTTCGCAAAACCCCACGGTGTAAGCGTGCCGCCTCTGCGGCGAGTGACCGTCGCTGAGGCAGCCGTCCCTGTGGCGGGCTGGTGGGCCCATGGCTGCTGGCTTGTACGCCAGAGCGTTCGGTGCTCAACGCCGTGGGCTCAAATAGCAGCAATTAGTGTACGTGCCGAAGGACGAAACACGGGTTAAATATAAATCCAATCTGCAATACAATATTTGTGAAATAAAAAAGGGAACACCACCACTGGGGAAAGCATGAAATCGGTTGATAATTAGCGATAGCGATGAGTATTTGTATGAGGTTTGAAACTTCACAGAACACTGCAGAGTTCATGAACGCGAGAAGAAAGACTTGAAATATTGCTGAAAGTTAGCTTGGGATGAGAATAAGCCAAACCTGCCTGGTAGCTTTTCTTCTGGCATGCCAGAATCACCTTCAAAACACTCGACTGTAAATAAAGAAGCTAAGACGAGTTACTAGAAGGACTCCATGGCTCCTACTTCCACATACCAGAGGCTTTGTCAACAAAGCACAGAAAGCTCCCCAACTTTTCAAAAACCCTCCCTTCATTTTGAGGCAGCTGCCTATGAAATCAACAACACCTTAGGCATCACAGAAGGTAAGTCTGAAGTAGTGTTTATGTATTCAACATTTGCTCAGTGGAAAGTAGACCAAAAACTTAACATTTACAAAGTGGTACAAATGAGTCACCTCGTGAACATCAGTAACCTCAGGTGCTTGTTTTCATGGACTTGAAGCAGCAGCAGAATAGAATATTTATTTAAGTATTCAGTGAGAGGCAGAGTAATAGTAAAAAGTGAATTAAAGAACTTTTACATACAACAGGAGTAGTTTTTAAGCTCGAAAATTCAAGTGAATAATCTTGGTGTAAGAGCTGATAATTTCCCTACTGAATTTAAGACTAGTTCTGGCTTGTTGGCAGCCATTCATCTTTGAGGCATGTTCTATTATTTTTCATTCAGCATCTGGATTAAGTTTCTAACCGGATGTGAACACAGTCCAGGTTGTGGATTCTTTTGCAACAGAAACTTAGATATATTTTTGTGTTGTTGTGAAAGAAACTCTCAGTTATCACTTAGAGCTTCTTCAGATGTTGTCTAAACTAGGGATCATATTCTGCAAAGATTTACAGGCACTTGGTTTTAGCTGAAGACAGTAGGCCTATTCCAGAGGTTGAAGTGAACACTTGGGTGTTTACAGTGGATTGGCTCCAGGCAGCAAGAGCCAAAATTTGGACCAGGTGCCTTAGACAAGGGTGTACAGGCTTTATCTTACTTTCTGCTATATTTATTGATAATAAAGACTGGGAACACCCAAATTCTCTCTGAACTAGAGAGCCCCAAAACATTAATACTAATGTAGCAGGACTGACTTCGGTCTATCTGGTCTTCCTTCTTACCTCCCAAATTTTCATTAAACCTTCATCTGCTATCTGGATTTGAAATCTAAAAATCAGGGGCTCAGTAGCTGGGATGCTTTGTAAGAACAGGATACCTTTCAAAGGATAACACCGGTACAACACTGCTTAGATTCTCCTGCCAAAATCTAAGTAACTGAATTTTTCAGCCAGAACAAGATCAACTCTACTTAGACTGGTGGCTGAACAAGCAGCTGCTTGTTCAGATGTAACCAACCCCCATAAATTTATTCATTCGAATACAGCCTTAACTGCAATAAATTGCTTTATTTAATTTATGGCTCACTTTTGTTTTCTAAACTATAACAGATTGATACTGGAATTTCTGGTGGAGAAACAAAGGTTTCTGCAGGAATCATACAGCCCTAGCTGATATCTGTGGGACTGTACAACTGTGGGACCGTGATTAATGGTAACACACAAGCTGGTGTGAAGAGGCGGCAGGTTTGCAGAGCTCTAAAGGACGCTTCAGCTTCCTGCAATAGATCCCATACCTCTCTTAAGTAGCACTTGCGTCAATTTAGAGAGACATACCAGGCTATTACACCGGCTTATCTACAGACCTTGGATCTGCATCTGCAAGCCTTGCATCTTGGCTTAAAGCCTCAGGTGCTGCTGCTGGAGTTGCAAGCTTACGTGAGCAAGAAAAGCAAAAGAGTATTGCTCTCAACGCCTGGCGTGAGAAAGGTGGTTCTAGTCATGAAATCTGTACCAACCATTGCATGAATAATGTTGGCTTTGACTCCTCTTTCAGCTCCAAGTCTTTCATTAAATGTGGCTTCATGCATGTTTCTTCCAGTGTTTTCAATTATACGAAACCAACAAATTTTCCTGCAGTTGCTTGGTACACATTAAATGTTACGAGTAGATTAGAAAATGAAAAAGAAAGGAACCAGAGGTTAGACTTCATTCTACATTTAAAAACAGAAAGAAGTAGCCACGTTTTTGAAAGTAATGTCTACAGCAGTTACTGTCATTGGGCCAAATACTATGTTTCAAGTCCTCTTCTAGATGTTGCCCTTTGTTTTTACTAGGTCCTGCAATAATAATAAAAAAAACCCCATAACACTTCTAATGGGCAAAGTGATTTTTTTTTTTTTAAATTTAACTGTACATCTAGGTGTTTACAATATTGTGAATTTAGAACTCATGTACTTAAAATGCCATCTTGATTCAGTAAAAAGAGCATTATGCATATTTAGTACATGCAATACATACATTGTATAAACAATTTTTACTTTTAAAAAAAGACATTCCTCATTCACACCTAATATTGATAAGCTTGATAATTAAAAAAATGGCAAGTAACAGTTGCTTGAGACAAAAAGACCCAAAAGCTTTTCCCCACACTTTCCCATACAAATTCATACTTGAAGCAAGAAAAATCTGAGAAGTTAAAATAAAAAAAAAATCTGTCAGAATTATAAGCTGCCCAGTATTTAGAAGAAGAGTTTCTTCTTACCTTTTACCTAGATCTATAGGATGCAAAGCACGACCAGCGCAGAGTCTAGAAGTAATAATAAATATGATTTAATAGGAGACAGGAATGTGAGATGATTAAAGGCAGTGGGACAAACTGAAGATAATAGCATGTTACTGTACATAGCATGCTAATCACTCTTGTACATTCATTCTTTTCCTAGGAATACATTTGAGTTTAGTAGATTTGCCATAATATAGCATCAGATTTTCATGAAGAATTNAAAAAAGAAAGATAAAGGGAGCTGGCCATAGGTTTTAAAAACAGATGAAACTATTAAAATTGTCTTTGGAGACAAGTATTGTTTGTCTTACAGTTAATATGACAATGAAGGAAAAAGAACTTTGACGATCTTGATTTTCAATACTTTCTTTTACTTGGTTATTACAGGAGAAAACACCATACTTGGACATGAACTTTTATGCTGTCTTTTCTTTGTAACACTCCACAAGAATTCATATATGTAAATATATATACTTAAGGGAATGTTCCTGCTTTTTATCAGTTGCCTTTATGGTTTTTGTGCTTGATAGAATGCATTATGAAGAATATAGCTTGAAACTTAATACTAATTTAAACATTTTTTATTCTTAATTTTTAAACTTGTCTTTTCAATAACCAAAAACTGATTGAAGACCAAATACTGTTAAATACGTGAAATTAAAAATCTGTAAACATTGTTGACACTGTACTAAGTATAGCTACTCGCAAGGGCCTTGAATAATATTCACACTCGTAGAAAAGACAAAATAATAAGACTGTAAAATTCTATGCTGATAGTGTCATGAGATAGTCTACAGAAAACAGAAGGAAAAGCATAATACTGCACGCAAATATCCATCTTAAGTAGAGCTCCCAAAATTAGTAGTCACCTGTGAAAATACTGACCAAATTGCAAACAATCATTTTCATACCACAGGAGTTGCTATACAGATGAAATCATAACATTTTTGAGGCAGTCAAAAATATCAAGTGTTTAACACTATAGGAAAATCATTCATAGCAGGATATGGATTGTGGACTATAAAGCAACAAATAACGAAGAGTAAAGTAAATATCCAACTGCCTTACCGAAACGAACAGAACACAGAATGGTTAAGTTACATACATTTTTAGCCTGTGAAGACACATGTCCTTCCACGTCTGCCTCAACACAAGTGGGTGTAACTTGTCATACATAATGAATCAAATTAGCAGTTTGACCTGTTTAGGCAGACTGAGCAGAAGTGATGGAACTATTTTTCTACATAGATCACAGTTAGATTTTAAGATTTTCAGCAAAAGAACTACATCATGTTTACCTTTAGGGTATTTAGCAGAATTGGACAATTCTGATAAATACTGCAAAAGATTTAAGATGACTAACCTTTTACTGTATTTAAAATAATTTGTAAGAAATACTGGGGGGTGAGGGGATGAACCAAAGCTACATCTAGATACGGAATAAAGTCTTAATAAAAAAATATTGTCCTCCACGTTATTAGTGACTATGCCTGGATTCTTACAGTTTTGCCAAGCTCCCATTGATTTCAGTTAGAAATGGATGCCCAAATATCTGTGAAGACATAAGCTGTAGTTCTTTAAAAGGAAAATACTTGGAAATGCAGTCCAGAGGAAGAACAGATGGGAACTATGAAATTTTTGAGCTGGAGCTTCATAGAAAAGATGATTGGTGGCTTCAGGATTAAAAATAATAATAATAATTAAAAAAATCTAGGGCAAAAATGAGGATTGCAAAGAAAAAGAAGGGCAGGCAGAATGCCTGGGAAACACCAGTGGAGATAGCTGGAACATGGAAAGAACCCTCAGGCAGAACAAGAGGTAGAAAAAGCTTTGCTGAATGACACCAGCAAGAAGAAACACATGGGTAGGACGACAGAAGTGGTAACATAATGACTGGATGCGCAAGTCAAAGTGGATGCTCCAACACAACTCGACACCAATTTTCAGACTTAAATGCGAACAGAAGAAATCCCTTTTTTTTGTCATCTTGTCAGCAAAATCAAATGAACTGAGCTTGAAAAGAGATTTTTGGCTGCAGACATGACAGTTTCATCAAAAAACAAAATTAGAGTGCATTCACCTTCAAATGATTTAATGGCTTGGAAATCACTGAGCATGTAGATGACCAATGTTTACTGGTCTTTACTTGTCTTCACACAACTAAGCAGAACAAGGACTGAAATTGGGTTTACTATTTTTAACTGGCTACTCCAGCCATCAGACTACTGGCCTTTCTAAGGGATGTCCCTATTACAAGAGTTTTGACCACATTCTGTCGTGACTTTCGGAGCTTCCCAACAAAAAAATTAGTCAAAACTGGTATGTTTTGATTTTAGCACAACAGCGCTTCCCAAAAGGAAAAAAAAATTTGTAAAATTCCTAAACATTTCTTCCTGATAGGGAAGCCATGCCAATGGGCTATCAAGTCCCACTATTTGTTGAATTTATGTTTCATTGTAGAGGTTCAAACAGTGGGCCACTCTATAAGCCATTGGAAGATGAAGAACAACAGGGGAATATGTGACTCACATTTCAAAAATAATCTCCTTAATAGGATGATGAACTATGCTTTCCTTGAGCAGCAGCTTCAGTAGCTAAATGTTGTGTCTGTGTCAATAGCTTTTAACTAAGACTTTTCAAGCAGTCGCTCATCATGTCTTTATCTGCATCTGAAATAAAACAGCACTGAACTACCCAATGCCTGTTTGCAGGGGTAACTCTGCCAGTATAATCAACGCGTGGTCGTGTTTCATCTGCCAGATCTCCAGTCAGGGCATGACTTCATATCTCCTCCTACTCCCTTTTTCCAACATTTTTTCAGTTGCTCTAAGCTACAGTGACTCCAGTGCTCTGCCTTTTCCATGTGAAGGAGGGCGGGATGCTTTTGTAACAAAACAGACAACATAAATTCTGGGATGATCCCTTTGTGGCTGTACGATGCTGCAATGCCACGCAAGTCAGTGAAAATGTGGTGATACAATGGGCAGATCTGACCCAAAAACTCAAGGTAGATGCTGTTGACACCATCAAACAGATGTATTTTCTCACTAATTATTATTTCAAAAGCAGATTTACAGTGAGAATTGCTTTTTATTAAAGGAGAGATTTGTTCTCAAACACCACTTAAATGCATTTATTTTCTTGGCTCTACTTTTTTGCTGCTTGTTCCTTATTAAATTTCCACTTGACAATTTTTTTTAATTGCCTCTGAGAAATAAACACAGGAAGTGGTATTTTTTATTAGTGACAAACGTTTTCAGAGTGGTAAATCACAAAATGCCTGGGTNGGAACTTACTAGACAGCAAAGATATGGGCCACAAAGGCAGCCTTTGCTGAGCTGATAGAGAGATGACAGGGAAGAATGGATGATGAAGGCACTGTCTCTACTAGTGTATTTTGCTTTAGTTGCCTAAGCCATTAGAGTTTGGACTGGTATTGGACACATGGATGAAAGTCATACACTTCATATTGCCAGTGATAAGTGTGTTCATTTCATTTGAATCATACGATGAATACTGATGTGTTCCTGGTAGTTCTGATAGAAGAAATAAAGTAGTCATCGCTTCACTTCATCCATTATCGAATGTGGTCTTCATTTGTATTTGTTTCAGTTGATTAAGATTAGAGGCACAATAGAGGTTACTGTATATGTACTAAATTCAGGTCTGACTAGGTATAGAAAGATAGCTTTCACAACTCTTTTCTGCAGTTATATGTTCTTACCTTAAATTTATAATCCATTATATGAAATCTAGTGAAGCATGTAAAATGCCTCTTAAATCAACTTCAAAGCAATTTTATTTCACTTTTTTAGGTTACTAAAAGCATGGGATAGCTGAAGTATGAAAGGCAATGTGAATTTTAAACTGAATGAATTGTGGTGTGAAGGCACTATTAGCGTAACATTATGGCTATGGTTATATGCAACAGAGAGGCAGGAGCATCAGTTATGAAGACAGAATTTAAGCACTGAGGGTATTCTGTCTCTCTGAATTAGTAACACATACTTTGCATTTCTATAGCAGTTCAATCATAAGAGTTAAAAAACTTGACAAACGTTACATTTTGGTGAAGTTTAAGGAAGGGAGATAATATTGGTAAACGTCTTGTTCTAGACAACATGGGAAACTTAATCAAGAACAACATAAACCCAGATGATCTTCCAGTTCTTTCATACACAACAAAATGCTATATTAAACATTAAACATTTCTAAAAGATGCCGTGAGCCTAAGCAGAGTCTCTGGGTCCTGTAATAAAAAAAATGATAAAATCATCCTTCAGTGCTTATCTGTATAACTACCAAAGAAACTGTAAGGAAAGCTCATGAAGGAATTACCCAGCTGAGGGGTGTACCTGAATTCAAATCCACAGCATGATGGGACATTCCACACATTTCATACATTTTAGATGCCTTGTGTTGATTTGGTCTCAGAACACAGAAAACCCTACACATTAGTAGTAGCCTATTAAAAACTACTACAGACAGCAGTGGTGTCTCATGTATTTTTGAAGAGGATTATTTTTCTTACCTACACTGCAGCACTATTATAAAGATAATAGTATAAGTTAAAAACAATAATTCTTAGATTTACAGTAGATTGTAAGTATGTACTTGTAAGGTTGTATCTGAAAAGTTATATGTTGCATAGTACCTGGACAGATGTCCAGTTTTCTGTTAAACCAGATAAATATTATTTCCTTGGAGAGATATATATTAGAGGATAACACACTTGTTAAGTGCACTACAGATTTAGCTACGTTTTGCAGGTAGACAAAAGCATCAAGTTTTCTGTGGCCAACAAACTGGATTTCAGGAGATTTGCTTTTTAATAAAGAACAATTTTTGTATCATTAAATACCTCACTCATGCAAATACAATACTTTTGATTTTGGCAATACAGAATTTTAGTCTTGGTTCACCCAGGACAAACACCTGCACATCTAACTGCAAACACTGCTAAGGAGCTGAAGACTTTTTCACTTTAGAAACTGGATAATAAAGCACGAAATGTGAAGACATCCTGGAAAACTAAAACTACAGAGTAAGGAAGGAAAGTTTTACCTAGAAGAGGTGGCTATAACAATGTGCGCTCAAAAGTTAAGCAGAAATATCCCTTACCTTTCAAGACTTCTGTTTGGTCCAGATTCAGCAGGACTGGCACAGAAAAAGTATTTCAAAAGCAAGATGAGTTTAAGTCCTATGATGAAGGATTGCAGATTCCCAACGTTTTCAGCAACTGAAGTTTCTCATCAGAATGAATATTTAACTGCCTATTCTGCTGCTTTGCCATAAGAATTTATTCCCATTCTTGCAGTCACAAACAGTAAAGTGATGCCAAAGCAACTCATCCGGTCATAAAGCAGATGAAAAATGGAGCAATCAAG
>VYZV01042901.1:0-11867 GCA_013401275.1 Pandion haliaetus | reverse complement strand
TCAAGACGCTAACAAACAGGGTGGAGCTCAATCCACTCCTCTCATGCCAAGACAGTGTCAATTAAAGATTTCTTTCTTCTTGTTCTCCTGACTTCAGAGATCCACCCAGTGTCATAAATTGGTATTGAAGTTGCAGAGCACCCTATCACTGTACACAACACTCTTAAGTACCACTGTTTTAATCTCAGAAAAGATTGTATTTTTGACTAGCTGTGGGGGAAAAAAAAAAGCATTCTCAATCTGTGGAAGGAGTCTGTATTTATTCCCTAGAATGGTCATAACGAAAATAAATAAAACTTGGTGCTCTGCTTTTCCATATAAATCTGAGATACTTCAGTTTTAGGAAGTCTAGGACACCACTGTAACAACAGGAGGATATCTCACAGCTGCCAAGTCTTGCTACATTTGATATTTTTTTCTTGATGGCATTGGGTAATATGAATGCAGAAAGAAGAGTAACTTGGATTCAGACAAAATCTTCTCCAGAGAAATCTGAAGACATAAACAAAAAGTGAGTATTTTTAACATCCATTATTATTTTAGTAGAATGGATCACAATTTTTGGATATATTTTGCATTATTTTGTCCTGAGACTTTACCCAGCCTGCTTTTATGTTAATTACTCAAGCCTCCCACCTGTAAGTCTATTCAGCTCTCTGGAATTTACCTTATATGTTTAATTTATCTTATGTCAGCCACTGATTTAGTTGTAAGCCTTAGGCACGCTGGAGCTGTTCCAGTCTTTGTGAGCAAAGCACTTTCATAAAAAAAACCCAACTTTTTTTTACCTAAAGATTCAAACCCAAACGAACTTTTGTTAAAGGCTTTAGATTTGCGTCTTGCAAACGAGGAACTCAAGAACTCCTCCAGAGTCAGTACTGCTCACATCCGAAATACAGCTAGTAAAGTTCTCTTTACAATAATCAGGCCGCTAGTAGCTGCTGGCTGATGTAAAGTACTGAAACTTATACAGAAACGGCTCATGGTATGATGTTCAAGGACTCATTGTCTTAGGAGACTCGTGTTGTACATAAAAAAGTTAAGTTCAGCCTATGGAAGCCACTCTCCTCCTATTAATTAACCCAAGGAGATTTCTGCAACATGTCCCCCCTCTGAAGTCATTTGACATTAGGTGAACTGAAATAACCAGTAAAGAAATTTTCCTTCTCCATTAACTAAGAGAGAAGACTTTGATGATAAAATTTATACTGCTAAATAAATAAATAGAACCTGGGTGTAGCTCATGCACTGACCTCTCCATAATCAACACTGCTTAATTGTAAACTTACTCTCCAGCTGTATTTGGACTGCTCCAACGAGCTGTTTCCAGGAGGTCCCTAGAGAGTGGGCTAGTCCTAAGGACCAGTTGGCCTTGAGGTCAGGGATTGGACCCAAGCCCACTCATTTAGATTAGATTGAAGAATAACAGTAAAGTTCTGCAAGAAAATCTGAAAAAATTGTCCTGGCACTGAGGGTCATGTCACGCCTCTTCTTGGTTTAATTCTCCAGGACTGCAATCCCAACACTTATCACAGCTACCAACTGAGAAGTAACATACATACTCTTTCTTTTTTTTAAGGTAACTTTTGTAAGGCATTCATTTTGGAAAGCCTGGCTCCCTTGTTGATATGTTTAATAGTATAAATAATCAGGCAACTTGGTGGCCCAGGTCCAATGGGATGTCTTTTTCAGCCGGTATGGTAAAACATAATGGAAAAAACAAAACCCAGACAAAAGAAACCACAGAAAGTCACTGCTGCCGTTTTTTTGATTGAAAAAACCCCCCAGATACTCTGGTCCTGGGTCATCTCCTAATTGTTGCTGTTCCCCGCCCTGTGGCAGCCCTCCTTTTAAAAGGGAAAACTCAGCATATTTCCAACTCGCACAAATGTATTTTCCAATGAAAATGACTCGGGTCAGCAGCCAACATTTGTCTTGCTCTTCTGTCCTTAACCCTGCAGCATTACGTCCTGCCCCTGTCTATGGAGACCGCCATGACCGTCTTTCTGTCACAGAACAACCCCTAGCACCCCTCCATGACATCAGAGATGTTCTCCTACAGAAGCCAGACATAATCCTTTTTGTAGATAGGGCCTGTCCCCGTGCCTCCACAGGGCATCCAGGTTCAGGGTGTGCTGTCTGTACTTCCACCAAAGGTCTAGAAGCTTATTCATTGCCAACCGTCTCTTCAGTACAAACTGCAGAACTTGCTGTCCTGAGTCGCACCTCTCTACTTGCACAAGAGCAATCAGCTCCCCTGTGCAATCTGTGTTTACACCGATTCCTGATACGCCTTTGGGGCTGTGCACGACTGTAGGCAACTTTGAAAACAACTCAGCTTCTTAACCTCACTTGGCACTCCTATCTGAAATGGCTGCTACGTCAAAGCTCTTCTGCAAGCGTTACTATTACTCTCTCTTTTAGCAATAGTAAAATGCTAGACTCATGTTTTTCCTTATGATGATACCACACAAGAAAATGCCTTAACTGGTCAATCAGCAAGGACAGTGGGCCTTTCTGGACGGCCTGCTCCTGAACATGCTCTCATCAGCCTTTCCAGAGAACAGTCACCACCTACTTCTCTTTCAGAACTGTCTATTTTACAGGACCCAGCCCTGGGAGATGAAGACGCTGTCTGGCTGGGCCAGGGCTGCCAGTTACACCTCGATTCCTTGTGGCACTCTCCAGATGGCTGCCTTGTTGCACCTCAGGTGTGATACCAGCAGGTGGAGGGTGATCGCAGCAGTAAAACAAGACTGGTTTGCCTCAGATTTCTCTGTAAGTGCACAACAATACTGCAGCACTTGTCCTATTTGGTCCGTAACATCAGATGCAGGGTCAAAACCAAAGTTGAAGCACACCCAAACCCATGGGTTTCCTTTGTAAATTTGCAAATGGACTTTATACAGATGCCCAAATGCTGTAACTACAAATACATTTCTGTAATCATAAACATTTTCTCAGGAGGGGTAGAGGCCTGCCCATGTAGAAATGCAGACGCTGCTACTGTCACCAAGAAACTTTGGAGAGAATGCCTCATTTTGCAATACCCCTTGTACTACACAGTAACTAGGGGACTCATTTCACAGGATAAGTTGTCCAGGTGATCTGTAAAGCCCTAGGAGTCCAACAGCATTTACACTGTGGAGCTGCTGAAAGGAAGAATTCTGTTTAAGAAATATACTGGCCAAAATTTGTAAAGAAACTGTCCTAAAATGGCCAAATGCTTTACCTGTGGTCCTAATATACATCAAGAGCACTGTGAATATAAAGCATGCATGTCCTGGTTTCAGCTGGGATAGAGTTAATTTTCTTCCTAGTAGCTGGTATAGTGTTATGGTTTGGGTTCAGTTGAGAAGAACGTTGATAACACACTGATGGTTTCAGTTGTTGCTCAGTAGTGTTTAGACCAAATCAAGGGATTTTCAGCTTCTCATGCCCAGCCAGCAAAAAGGCTGGAGGGGCACAAGGAGTTGGGAGGGGACACAGCCAGGACAGCTGACCCAAACTGGCCAAAGGGGTATTCCAGACCATGTGATGTCATGTCCAGTATAGAAACTGGGAGTGGTGGGGGTTGGCCTGCAGGGGGGATCGCTGCTCGGGAACTAACTGGGCATCAGTCAGCGAGTGGTGAGCAATTGCATTGTGCATCACTTGTTTTGTATATTCCAATCCTTTTATTCTTATTGTTGTAATTTTATTATTGCTACTACTATTATTATTATTATTATTAGTTTCTTCCTTTCTGCTCTATGAAACTGTTCTTATCTCAACCCATGAGATTTACTTTTTTTTTTTCCCAATTCTCTTCTCCCATCCCACTGGGTGGGGGGGAGTGAGCAAGCGGCTGCATGGGGCTTAGTTGCTGGCTGAGCTTAAACCACAACAACCCACTATCCCCATATGAAGTTGTAATGGGTAAACCCATAAGGTTACTGCATACCTCACCTAAGCCACCACATAGATCTAAACTATACATGACTGATGATGTTATGTTGAATTACTACAAGGCTCTAAGGGACTGCATGAGCACTATTCACTCACAGGTAAAAAACCCCTTCCAGAACATGCCTCTGAACGCGCCACTGTTGGGAACCTGTAGACTTGGGTCTACACCAAAGTGACACACAGATGACTTGAGATCAACAGAATGGAACCCATAAAGATGTTCTGTCTTTATATCTTCACATAAACTATTAAAATACCTTTCTTCAGCTGGCCTACCATTATGCTAAAGGCTTAGATGTTTCAAAATGTTGGGTGTGTTCCCGTATCACTTGTCACCATGCTTCCTATAGCATGTAATTTGTCAGTAAAAAGACCAGTCTGGAATCCCCAGAGGGCAGAAATTCCTTGTCCAAAGTTATCCTCACTGACAACAAATGGGAACTGATCCAAGTTGATCCAATACAGATGTGCATGAAGCTCCAACTCCTATCCACCACCTGGGATTAGCTGTCCCTGGGAACACTTGTTACTTGAAAGCAAATGCAACATGCTACATGGAACAGAGTTATTGCACCAAAACTATTAATTGTCAGAATGATACTAGATGTTTACTTGATAACTCACAAAAGTGTGAGCTGACATTGTTTTCTATACATACTTCCCTGGGAGCCTATTTAATCTGTGGTACATTAGCATACCTGTGGCTCCCACGGGACTGGTGTGGATCATGTTCTATTTGGTATATAACCCCAGCTGTTCAGTATTTGTCATCTATCCCCTCTGAATATTGTCAGAAAAGGCAAGCTATCTCAGAGCCTGAAAACTTTGGGACTGTTATGCTTCCCATGTATGAGGTGGCACGAACCATTAAAAAAATTATTTATTAGCTATTATTTAAAGCAAATTGGTAATAACACTGCAGATTCTTCTTACCAAATACCAACTGAAATGACCACTCTTTGTACAGTGACCCTTCAAAACAGGTTAACGCTTGACTTTATGCTGGCTCATAAGGGTAAAATATCCACCTTAATTGGAAAATAATGTTTCATTTTTATCCCAGACCATTCTGAAATCATTCGTGATTTGAGTGAACACATTAAAGAAGAGGCAGGCAAAGCAAAACAACCCAGTAACTGGAACTCTTTCTTAAATAAGTTTATCACAGAGGTGCTACCAACATCACTCAGCTTTGGCCAGCGGCGGATCCGTCTTGGAGCCGGCTGGCACTGGCTCTGTCGGACATGGGGACAGCTTCTGGTCTCTTCTCACAGGAGCCACCCCTGCAGCCCCCTTACCGCTACCAAAACCTTGCCACGTAAACCCAATACAACGCACCATCAGTGAAACTGGTTTAGTTGAAAAGCATTTTGTCAAAATATGCAAGAAGTGGGGTAATACATTCTGCAGTATTTGGACTTGAGAAATTACTATTTAAGTAGCATGTTGAATTCACGTAAAGTGAGATGGCAAGTCATTTATTTCCTAGCTAACAAAATGCAGTCTCAGTCATCCACAAATACTCACAATTCTGAAGGGCAGGTTAAAATGAGAAAACTTTCTTTCCTGGTCAAAAAGGAGGAGCTATTACTCTTATACCCTGTGTCTCCAACAGCTCAAATCTTCACTTGTGACCAGTACAAATAAACAAGCACCTTCTTATAACCCTTCATTCTCCCCATCCAAAAAGATGTTTAATAAAGGCTCCTTTTATTGTTGCAATAACTAACTTGTGACTTGTGTCCAAGACCAATTTCATTATCCTCTGCTCTGAGTATATGCTATAGGAAATACTACTTTAAAAATGTTTATATTGAAGAATTTTAAGAACTGAGGAAAAGTGCAGGACATGATTGGATATTGCATCTGTATGTTTCTAAAGTGCTTTTAACAAAAAGAAAGGTATTGTACCTCGATATAGATGAAAATGCTGTAGTACATTTTCACCCACCTCATCAGAGGAAAAAAAAAGTCTTGTGAAATTAATGTGAGGTTTATTTTTTCACTTCTTTTTCCTTCCAACATTCTGTGTGCAAGCCAACCCATGGCAATATTTACCTGTCAAATAGAAAAGGTACAATTGCTTGTATTATTTTAAATCACACTAGTTTGAGCCCTTAGTTTCACATTTTCTGTTTTAAGGAATATTTGAAGTATTTAAAAAGCATTTAGGAAAAACATGAAAATACCAAAGTAATGGAAAATGTTGCACTTAATCATCTATATATGTACTTGCATGCCTATCAAACTGTAAAAAGTGACCACAGACATTTGATCTGTTAAATATCTCTAACATGAAATCAGCTGCAGCATCCACATACTATAAATAACGACTGTCTTAATCTTTTTTCTGAAGAGGAATTAAACGCCAAGGTATTTTTGATTAGCAAGAATACATGCATATGGTAGAATGGGAAATGAAAGGAAAACACTACAAGATCTTTCTAGTTCTTTATTTTGATCAACCACGTACACAAGTTGAAGAATTAAGGAACAGCAATCATCCCATCAAAGGGCAAAAAAAGCATTATGCACTCACCACAGTCTTTGGGGTTAACCTTGGGCTAGATGTACAAGTACAAGCGTCAACTACAATACAAACTCAGCAGAAAAAGCCTACAGTCTTTGCCTTAAAGAGGGCACAAGTTCTATGGTACAGTTTCTGACCTTGCCCGCTTAATTCTCCTCAACATGCCATTCATTCTATGAGTCCTTACAGAGAGGCTTGTGTAGAGTCTCAAGTACCAATGCAGGATCCCCGGTTGTAAATCTTTGGGGAAAAAGGAAGTTTCCCTAGAGGAAACTGCCATTCTTTTTAGCAACATCTAACAGGAGGAAGTCAACTGCTACTCGAGTAAGCGTGTTCCATCTGAAGTTATCTGCAGTGATCATTGTATGTTCCTAAAAATAAAGCCCCTTCCAAAAGAAAAAAGCTTCTTCTGTGCACTTTGGGAAAGACAGAACTGACAAAACCAGCTCTTCTATCAGACGCTATTATTACCTGAGGTGAAAACCTAAAATCACATTTTAACATCTTCCAGATTTTAAAGAAGTCTTCATTAGTAACTGATAGGTACTGAATGATTAAACAGTCATAAAAAGGAGATTTTTCTCATCACTGAGTGAGTATCTGAGAGCATATCAATGTGACTGATAAATATTTTAGCATTAAATACTAATTTATAAATATTTTAGCATTACATTCACCATGAATACTAAACCAAAGATTACAGACTACTTTTTGATTTGAAAAGCTTTTATAAATAATCATCTGCAAAATATCTCATTTTAATCTGCTATCTCATATAAATATCTCATATTTATATCTTGTATTTTTAACTCAACCAAGGGAAGATTCCTTAAGGCATTTAATGTAATTTGCTGAGATTTATCTCTCGGTAAAATATTATTTGATTTTGAGCTTCTCATGAGGCAAGTATTTCCATCTATCATTGTGCAGCTCTACCTCCTGTTTGAATGTGATTCTTCACTCTTTTTCTCAATCTTACTGCCTCCTCTAATTTTTACTTCTTTTTACTTTCACATGACAGCATTAACTGTGTCCAGTAAGAACTTGTTTACACTTAATGTTTATTTTGAAGTTGGATGTTCCTTCCTGGATATAAACCTCTTTCTTCTTAGGAAGATTTCACACAGTTTTCTGTTAAAAGATTTAAAAAAAACAGAATTGAGTTAGGAAACAGAACAACAAAGTGATGTGAAATTGTGCAACTTGCATCCTGTCAAATTATGGATTAACTGAACATAATTCTCAGAGATTCAAGTACAATCTATACAGTGTTCAACTATTTCTGTAGAATGCCTTCATCATAAAATTTGCACCCCCCAGGAACCTATGAAGAAGCATTTCACAGTCACATACTTTGTCCTCACCATTTCCCCAGTTTTTAACCGCTTCATTTTTTTTTGTTAGAAAAAAAAAAAATCCTCATTATTTAGAGTCCATTATATTTAAAATTGTAATTGTTGGAATACCAAGAAGATAACAATCAAACAAAAGGCACTGAGGTCTCTTAGTTCCAGAAGGGTTTATCGTAGAACCTATAAAAGTTATTACAGTTCAACCTGGCAGAAGTTTGGGTGGGAAAAACCAGGGGGTATGAGTACGCACTAACTAGTAGCACGTGTACCCACTGTGCATATAGTTTATGTATCCAACTGTGCTGGGTTGGCCCTTGCCAGCAGCTAAGCGCCCACACAGCCACTCGCTCGCTTCCCCCCACGAGTGGGATGGAGGGGTTTAATAGGAGGAACAAAAGCAAGAAAACTCATGGATTGAGATAAAGACCAGGTTAATAGGTGAGGTAAAGAGAAAAAACCCAAGCATCGCAAAGGGAATCACTTGCCACCTCCCACAAGCAGACTGATGCTCAGCCAGTCTTTGAGCAATGGTCAGCTTAGAAGACGACTCCCCCACCATCCTCCTTCTTCCTCTACTGGTTTTTATTGTTGAACACGAGGTTACGTGGTGTGGAAGATCCCTTTGGCCGATTTGGGTCAGCTGTCCGGGCTGTGTCCGCTCCCCATCTCCTGCACACCCCCAGTCCACTCATGGGGGCACGGGCAGAGTGGAAAAAAGAGCAAGCCTTGGGGCTGTGCAGGCAGGGTTCAGCCACAGCCAGAACACTGGTACGTTATCTACACTCTTAGCTACAGACCTGAAACACAGCACCACACGGGCTGCGATGGAGAAACTCTATCCTGGCCACACCAAATACACTAATACAAGTTTCAATTTAACGTAAAGTGAATTAAGCTTAAACTTGGCTAGGTTAAGTCTTGTGTTGGTATCAGACAATCATAACTGAACAAAGTAGGAATGGATCAAAAATAATCATATAGTTAGCCTCGGCCAAACATTATAGTACCAAAAGGTAGTGAACGCCTTTTATGTTCTGAAATGTGGCCCAGTCCTTAAAGCTCAAATCGTGCTTTTGAAAAACAAGATTCCACTTTACTTGTAATAATTTAATTTCATTTATGTGGTAAACATGTTACTAATTTTCTGCCTCAAACTTTGAAAATGTTATTTTTCTGATGTTTTGTGGATGAGAATTGGGTCACCTAAAGCAAAAATGTCATTGAGACCACTAACTCCAGTACTGTTTTTCAGCTCTGGATAGAGAGCTTGAGACACATATCATGAGAAGATGAGACTATGGTAATTTTTTATGTCAGGGATATTTAAAACTTTAACGGAAATAATACTGCTAGGATTAGGATAGCTGCGGTAACGGTTATAGTTCACATTTGTAAAATACGTAAATGAGTCTTAGTTGCATTAAAGCTGTGTAACCACCCCGTGACCTTTGGTATTTATGTTTAAATACAAACTTGTTACCAACTGCAGGAGCTGAGTCACAGGAAGAGCAATCTTGAAGATATCTTTCAATTCCGTGAGTCTTAGCTGCCTGTGTATACAAATTTCAGTAATTCAAGTACATCTTCACAAACGTGCAATTTCTCCAGTGCTTTTTTGCCCATGTGTAGAGGTGCAGATAATATTCAGGGAACGTGATAAAGAATAAAACAAATTCTGTGCTCCAGTATTAAGATGTATGCTTTCCTAGAATTTAAATAATTCCATTTGTACTTTACTGAAAACATATTCGGTATTTAACACAAAAATTTGTTCTCCAGCAGCAATATCACCTATTTCAAAGGCATGAAGTCAAATGCAGCTAAGATGAAATTTCTTTATTTTTTGTCTTACATTTACACATTGTAATGAAACCTCACAAAAAAATTCTTCATCTACTACCCATGCCTTATGGAAGGCAAGGAAGTTTCTTAATGTTTTCTCTTTGAATGACAGCTCACTCACAGTTTTCAAATGTTTATGGCCTCTTGTTCAAATGTGTAGATATCAAAACCCTCAGATCAACACATTCTTTTTACACATGCCATTTTATTCTCTTTACTGAACAGAATTTATCACTATCAATTTCCCTGTTTATTAACAGTGATGAACACAGTTAATGAATCTGCTTCTTCCTGAAAAGTTAGACATAAAATTACTTGCCTGATAACCCTAGATGAGAGAAAAAAGCATGCAGTATCAGATGACTGAAATAAAAGAAGGGAACATGATACCCCACAGGATATGTAAAAGCACTGGAAGATTCTCAGGATCTTCTTTTTCAGGTGGTTATGTATCTCAGCTAGAAATTTATAATACAGCTCATACAGCATTGTTGAATAAATTCAGCACACTTGTTGGATGAACTGTAGGCGAACATACAGTAACCATCAATAGAGTGGGAATATGCACATCAGGTTGATTTCTCATAGAGCTGCTGCTTTTTTGCCAATACCTTACAGTGCTATAAACATTTTCCTTCCTACCAATAATACTGCTTTCTAATTTCCTAATGGTGTGTCAAAACCACTTAGAAATAAAGGTAACTGTACAAAGGAAACTGGAACCAGATATATGCAAAGCTCTGGGATGCCCAAGTAAACAAATGCCTGCTGGGAGGGAAATTTCTGCAGCTTAGATGTAGTGATACTGAAACTTCTCTGTAACTACAGTGGATCAAATTTCAGACACAGACATAGGCACCTAGCACCTGTTTAAGAAAACTGCCTGACCTCCAGCTGCTACTTCAGAAAGTTTTCAGTAGGTCCTGTGTCCCCTACTTGTGGATGTTTTTAGTACTGTGGGATATGTAAATAGTATAAGCCACCAATGAAGCATGATTTCTAGAGGTAACATGTATTTGAATAGAAGAACTGACACAAACACCACACTACTGTAGTATGATGGATACCTGTAAAAAAAACCCCAAACCACAAAGTTTTAACTTGCTTCATTCTTCCTTGGAAGTATCTTAATAGAATCCAGTTTTAAATAGAAGAAATTAGAGAAATCTAGGACATGAGAGACACATTCCATTGCTCTGAGTTTTGTATGAAGTCCAGTCATTGCAACAGTATCTATTTTAAGTCATGTAGTCTGTCCACTTAGGTCAAAACAAGAGGATGCAAAGTATTTTGAGCAAAGAAAGTAGGTTTGTTTGGCACAACATTTAGGATTTTACAAAGCATATGCATTCTCCACTCTCCCCATTCTTGTGGGATCTAAAGAAAATCTAGAGAAAGGCAAAGAAGAAAAATAAATAGTAACATGATACTGAATTTTATTTTTGGTACTTGTGCTTTTGNCATCACCCCCAGGAAAAGCACAAAAAGGCAGCAGTCTTACTCCAAGTCTGAGAACTATGGCAAGTCTGCAAGGACATTTAGCATACATGATCATGGCAAAGAAACTCTCAGGGACTGTGCTAGGAGTTTGAAAAGTCAAGTTTTGTGAGTTTTCCAGGAAACAGCAATTTGACTTAGAAAAGCTGAAAGGCTTTACTTAGCATAGGCTTTCTCCTTCTGCCCAAGAAAACCACCACTGCTCACCTGACAGCACCCTCATAGGATGCCAAGTCCCTAAAACAGATGAGGTAGCACTAGAATACTCAGAGAAGTGAAATTAGAACAAGTGATTTAAGGACTTTATGTAATTGCTTTACCCTCTCCGATGCTCACTTTGCACTGCTGTCACAGAAGCCATTAGGGCCAATATGAACTTCAAGGCAATTACAGGTCGGGTGAGCTTCCCTGAAAATTCCTTCTTAAAAAGTTTTAACAGCAGTTTAGCTACTGGGAGGGAGCTGGCGGGTTACTGATGCCTACCAGGGGGCTGGGCACTGCCAGAACACCCGCTGCTTTTCCTTCTTTAGAAGCCTGTGCACCGTTTGGGGGGCAGAGGACACGGGCCCCGCTGACAGAGAAAAAGTCTGCGCCTCGGGGAAACGAGCACCCACATGAGTAGCCAGGAGAACCCGCGCCCCAGAAGCGCCGCGGTTGGAGCTGCCCCGTGTTATAAATTGAGTCTACCAACCATAATA
>VYZV01042880.1:14527-30184 GCA_013401275.1 Pandion haliaetus | reverse complement strand
TTATGGGGTTTGGCAGCTTGGGCTTTCACCTTTTTCTGGTAAAATACTTCCGCAGCTTCAAGCCATTTAGGCTAGGTGCCTCATATCTGTTACGTGCAGCATGTTAATTAGCGAAAGTTGTGAAGTGCTTGTTATTTATTATTAGTTTCTCAAACTGATAGACTTGAAATTTCAACCTCTATTGTGGGAGGCAGCTAAAAGTACAAGTCAGAACTGAATTAATGTGGGTAATTTTATATGTTTTCTGCATCTAGTTAATAACTTTTTTATAATTTTAGGATTTATTAGAAGGAAGGAGTTTCTGAAAACTGAAACTGTGAGGGTGGTCAAACATTGGAACAGGCTGCCCATAGAAGTTGTGGAGTCTCCATCTGTGGAGACAGTCAAAACCCAACTGGACACAGTTCTGGGTAACCTGCTGTAGCTGACCCTGCTTGAGCAGATGGATTGGACCAACTGATTTCAAGACATCTCTTCCAACCTAAAGGATTTTTTGAAAAGTGAGTGGTACCTCCCACAGCAGTAATGCCCTATTTTTCAGCATCTTGGGACATTTTATATTTTTACACAGAGAATACTTAACCTGTAGAGCTGCTTTTACATTTCACAAATGCCTTTTTCAGTGCTGTTGGACCACAGGGAAAGGTGCAGAGTGGATGTTTCCAGAGTCATTGTCCATGCAAGATGGATCCTAGAATGACCTCATTGCACTGACGCTTCTTAATGATACCAATTCCTGCTGCTTCATAGCTGATTTATGTCTGTTTGCTTGTGTGCATTTCCAACCTGTGGACAGGGAAGCTGACTTGTCCTCTGAGGAGATTCCTTCTGATGGTCTTTGACAAGCCAATACAATGTGGCAGTAGCCATCCTACTAGACCTGGGCTGGCAAGGATAATTCTGGCACCTCATTTTTTGGACAGACCATAGATATGTTAGGTACTCCCAGATCTGCTTGTGCAGATCTCGGGAGCTGTTAATCAAAGCATTGGGAACCTCTGCCTGGAGTTGAATGATGCTCATGGCTAGAACATCTCCGTTACACATAAAGGATGTGCTAATTGGTAAGCAGGAAAGATTCAAGGGGACATTCTTATCTCGCCAAGTAGGCTGTTCTGTGCCATATACAAGCTGTTACATGTCCCTAGCTCAGCAGTNTCCTACTATATTTATATGCCTCATCAGGGCCATAGTTAGTTTCTCCTCCCTTCTGTGAGAATTACTTTTCTGCTGATCCTCCTACAGAAGAATGACTGATAGCTTTTAGCAGTAGCTACTTTTTTCCTGATAATGTTTGATTTTTCACCCAAGTCAGGATATTAACATCTTGTATTTTTGGTTTAAGCTTTGTACTTCCCACTACGGAGAACAATCAAGTCTTGTCCAAGACTTCAGTTTATCAGTGGCTGCAGTCCCTTCCTGGATTATTGGGATGGTTACAGAAGATTCTTCTGTAGTAGTGGAAGCATACTCTGCTAAAATATTCTAACATAGCCTGAGCTAACTTTAAAATGCCTTTCAGACATCTGCAGGTCAGTCATCTCATGTTTCAGTCACAGCTTCATCAAAATCTCTGCCACTGGTACAGTATCTGGTAGTGATGCTACATTTGATAAAGCAGCCTTTCATTCATATATGTTTAAAGACTTGGACCCACTGTAGACAGGGAGTACTTTGAGTTTTCTACCCTGTGGATTTGTAGATGTATGCTTCTTAAGGATGCTCATGCACAGTAACCTTCCTCTGAGTCCTTAGTAGGTTACTGAATTCTGTAGTTGAGAGACTGTAAAGGACACATGTAAGGCTGAACATTAGCCTTGTTTCAATCACACTGGGGAAGACTCAGGTGTACTGTGCCAACTATAAGGGCAGAAAGTATGAAAGTTGATTACTGATGATGTATGTACACCCAGAAGATTAAATGTACATGTGGACAAAATTAAAGAATTTAGTTACTAAGAAGTCATTTTCTTTCTTGTATCCCTAACAAGTTTCACCATGCAAAACCTTTTCAGCCACTCTTGCTCTGGACTGAACTCTGACATATTAGATACTTCCCAATGCCACCTCCGTGGACAGGAGCTATAGGGTGGTTTGGATATGCTTTTAACCACTGAGATGCCTAGTTCAGCTATATGCAGAAATAATTAAGTGGTGGTGGTAGACAGCCCTTAAGTTCTGAATTGCCTGGCTGGTATGTATGTGAATCCTGATCTGCCACGTGATAGCTCAGTAAAAATTTATAGCTGGAGGTATGCCAGTGTGTTACCTTTCTACTCCCAGAACTGCTGTTAGCCATTGCTGCTTTGTGTTAGCTGTTTGTACAAAAATGACACTGTCTAGGCAACACAACATTTGCAATCTCACTTTAATGACTAAGGATTAATAATTTAAGTTTCAGCATTTATAGACATCTCTAATGGAATTTATTTACTTTGTATTTGCAACTCTTACTAAATGTTGGCTCCTAAAACCAGCATAAACCAAACATTGACCAGATTTGAAGCAGGATGGTCCGTTAACCTGTTGGGGTTTTTCTTGCTGTGGTGTCAGTAGCATTGTACTAGTTTAGTCTCTATCCCTTTAAAGCTTGGTTTTCAGGATCTTATAAAAGGGGTTTTGCTGTAGAAAAACTGTCTCCTGGAGTTTGATAAACATTAGCGCAGTTTAAATCAATTGGTTTTAATACTGCCTTTAACTCCTAAAAATGTTTGTTCATGCTGGTCTCCTTTACATATGTATCTTATTTCATAGTCTATCTGCTCACATAATGAAGCCTGCTGTTTGAGGCAAAAGATGACTAATCAAACAATTAAAATACTGTCATGGCTGTGCATGGCCGAGTGACCATTTTAGCTGATTTTATTACCATGTCATTTTGTAACATCTTTGTGTCACCATATTGCAGAAAACCTTTGACATGAGCCAAGACTGTTGTGCTCACTGCTATACAGAGATCGTGACTGCTCTAGAGAATATGTAGTTTAAATGATACACAGATCAGGACAGCATGAAGAGATCAGACTTACCCTGTTAATACAACAACGCTGGGCAATACTACCACTGTGATGTTTGGAGTGCACGTGCAGCCTGATCAGTCAAGTTCTTTTGTGGTCACCAATGCAGAGTTTCTATTAATAGAATAATAAACTGTGGAACATATGTTATTTTTCACAATTAGTAACATCTTCTAGGAATGTGCCTCTGTTGTGGCCTTTCAGTACTTAAAGGGGGCTTATGAGAGAGATGGGGACAAACTTTTTGGTAGGGCCTGTTGCAATAGGACAAGGGGTAATGGTTTTAAACTAAACAAGGGTAGATTCAGACTAGATACAAGGAAGCCATTTTGTATGATGAGAGTGGTGAAACACTGGAACAGGTTGCCCAGAGAGGTGGTAGATGCCCCATCCCTGGAAAGATTCAAGGTCAGGTTGGACAGGACTCTGAGCAACCTGATCTAATTGAAGATGTCCCTGTTCATTGCTGGGGGGTTGGACTAATGACCTCTAAAGAAAGGTTCTTTTTAACCCAAACTATTCTATGAGTACACACTCAACCAAAGTTCTTTTAAAACCTCTTTAAGTCAGTATATTTTAAATGGTTGTTCTTTAACAGATCATATACTTCCAGTCACATCAAGAAACATGATCTCTTCATGGTGAGAGCTGCATCTCTTTACGATGAAGTTCATGGTGCAAGCAGGCTGCCTTGGAGTTCTCTAAATGCAGCTGGTAGTTGCAAACAAAATCAGAAAGTGCAAATATAAAAACATTCCTCTAGGCTTTGGAATATGCCAAAGGCTTCAATCTCACCAGTATATATAAACTCAATGAGTACACAATACATGCACCCAGCTGGTTTTTGGCATGCCTTTAGACTCCACTGGAACTGTTTAGCTTGATAGCAAATGCAATGACAGATACTTAGTATTAGCATAAATTTTGTTTCTTGGAGACCTTTCAATGCCAAGAATATCAGCCATAATTTTTCTTTTCTCTTTTCTCTGTTTTTGAATCTCCTTGGCTTTACCATTGCCCGTTTTTAAAGTCAAATTTAACTGTTTTCCTGTCTCCTTTAATGCACTGAGCATTTTTACCATCACCTCTGCGGCGGCTCCATACTCAGTACCCATGTAATCTAGGCAAATCCCCTGCATACAGTCATGTTAAAAAGCCATAGGCATGGGGTTAACTCAGAATGGTCATGAGCCAAGCCCTTCACCGCTTCTCCTAAAATAAATTCTTGCTAATGCTGCTGCCATATGGTCAACGAACATGAGCTCTCAGGGGTCTTTTGATTTCCTCATTCATGCTTTCAAGTGCGCTGGCTCTTCAACCGGGCTTCTCCTCCCACGTTATTTGTAGTTCATCTCCTGAGCTGTGAAGTTGGGAAGCACACAAGCGTGTCAGAAATATAAATAACTTGACTCAGCTGTCCAGTTAGCGGTTCCTTAGCGTCTGCTGGATGAATTAAGCATGGCTCTACCATGATGCGATATAGGCTTTTTGGGGGCGGGAGCGCATCCTGGCAGCAGGTCGCTGCTCTCAGAGGGAGTCTGCAGCTGCCCTCGGGTACTGCCGAGGGTGGCAGTGGACTCCCTCTGTGCAGCAGTGGCCCCTAGTGGAAGATGCTCGGTTCTTCTGGTGACCCCAAACTAGACATAAATCCTAAAGACTCTTCCCATAATGACTCTTCCTATTTCCAAGCTTCTTTTAAACCTGGATCCCCCCCAGCAGTGCTGCAGAAAACCCCAGTGAGTCTCTTCTCTCTTCTGACTGGTTTGCTAAATGCTAGAGTTTGAGCTACTAAACAGTAATATAATAGTGCTGAGTTAAGGAATTATTCTAATTACTTTTTTAAGATTCTTATTGTTTCGGCAGGTTCTCTTGTCATTTGCCTATGTGAACCGGTGCTTTATAATGTAAAATTGGAGGAATACGGTATTCTGACCCATATATTTTATTATGTCTCTGTGGAATCTCAGGTTACATTCTATAATTGCATATAATACTTTTCTGAAGATCTGTAATGAAAATCTGCAGACAGCATCTGAAGGGAAGGATGTAAAATTTGTACTGCAAATATTGGCAGCGGTGCAGTGCTTGCACGTGCAAACTTAGAGGAAGCAGACTGGTATATGTGGAGCCACCTTGTCCCTGAAACTTAAACAATGAGATAGGAAAAATATTCTGAAAGACAAGAAATCTGTATGTAATGTATAATAAAATTTTCCTTATTAGTTTTTATAGCATAATTTCTGAGAAGAAACCAGTCAAAACTTTGCTTTAAACCTCCCTCTTGCTTTTGAGCTGTTGTAAATCACTTTTGAGTCCAAAAGAATAGGTTGCTATAGGAGCTGACCTTTCCGTTGTTGTGTAGGTGAGTGCTGCCTTTGGCAGGATTGTAGACATGAATCACTCAATCTTGATCCCGCTTTCTGCCTTGGGATATGAGTTCATGTCATGAGTCTTCTTTCTGACAGATAATGTACAAGCCTCTTAAAATCAGCTCTGGCAGATATTACCATCCCAGATCCTTATACATTTATTACAGCGTTTTTAACAACATTGTGCTCTCTCCATCTCTCTTAGTGCAACTTTTCCTTAAAAAGTAAGTCTTGGCATTTAATCAGTATTGAACTGAAATTTTGTTTAGTAGTGTTCCAGTGGTTTGTTGGGGTTTTTTTTGGTTTTTTTTTTAAATCTCTCTCTAGTTTTCAGTTTACTTAACTGTAGTCCTTAAATACAAAATTCTACTTTGTTTTGAATCTGAGCCTTGCTTTCAGTCAGATATTCTTAAGTTGTGCTTGTCCTTTCTGCTACTTGGCAAATCTAGAAACATTTTGCTATTATTTTTTTCATTGTGCAAATGTTGTTAGAAGTCATGCTTGACTTGTACATTTCAGGAAAAGCCTTAAAGAGGGAATTTTCTATATCTTACATGAAAAACATGTTCATAGCAGTAAAAAAGCAGTAGTGCTTTTATGCCTTCTCAAAAAAAAAAAAGGAATTGGCTGTTGTGTTTTTTTAATGATGAGGTATTTACCAATATAGTGTCCAGAAAACTACTTGACTTATTATGTTAACATTGCAAAAGATCTTCATAAGCCCTCGAGAGGCAACTTAACTTCTGAAGGCTTAGTGGAGAATCTGTTAAATCAGCAGAAGAATATTGAATTCCTGGTTGAGATTTGAAAAATGCTTGTTTCCAAAACAGAGTATGCTGAATTATGTCTTCCACTGAAACAGCCAACCAAAAGACAGGATGTAGGAATAATAAACAGAATGGAAGTATAAGCCTTTGCATAAACAAGGGGGTTTTAATGTGGAAAAACTTACAAGCTTGAATATATTATAGCATCCCTCTGACTTGAAGAAACAAACTTCTAAAGAATGATATATGCAACCAAGTTTTCATCACCAGTTTACTTAGATTTAAACTCTTCCAAATGTTCAAAAATACAGGCTTTTTGAAGTAGAAATTATCAGTTATTTTCTTCTGTTTGGCCCATTGATAGCAAGGTATATGGAGAAAAAGCTCTATCCAAGCTAATGAAATAGTGCTTTATCTTCACTGTTATTGATGTTGGTGCTCTCAGAAAAGCAACCATGAAATGTTGCAGCCTAGTCCATATCTTTTCCATGTAGGATGTATTTAGCCACCTTCTGTCTAGGGAGCAGGACATGACGGCATCACTTTGTTCTCTGTGCTTTCATAATGGAATGTGAATTCTTTCTCTCTTTTCTGTTTTCTGCGATGGTTGGCTTTTATTTACGTACATGTCTGGTAAAAATCTTAGTAAGCTTGCATGGTCAGGGATTTCCATAAAATTGGGTTGTAGGTTGGTCGTGTCATTTGGGAACGATAGTAGATGCTACAGAACATACCCTTTCCACAAGCTCTTTCTATTCCACACAAGAATATGGAGGTTCAGTTGTTACTTAAGTAACTAGCAACAGTCAGTAAATGTTACTGTTCAGGTTATAAAATGCCTTTCAGCATTGTTTCCCGAAAAAATATGTTGAGATCTACTGCTTTGATGTCCTTTCACGCATAGGCGTGCACGTATACGTGCACACAGAGCTACCATAATCTGCACGAGCACTTAGTTGACCAAGTACTTTCTTTTAGTTACCTTGATTTTTTTTTTTTCTTCTAAGACAAAAAATAAATTTGTTTAATCTTGGGAAAGCATTTGTACAAGGGGGGGAAAAGGTTTATTAGATTCCCTAGATTGTCGCTGCCAGGAGAGGAGAGGACAAGAAACCTGCCCAGGTAAGCAGTCCTACAAAATTGATGGCCCTCCTAGCAAAGTATTCCTGCTGAGGTCATGCTAACACCAGTAAAGCTGTGGTATTTGTCAGGGTAAACTTATTGCTGGATAAATCCCTTCATTGTCTGAAATAAGCTATACCAAGAGACGTGATTCTGCCACAAATTAAGGATGGCACATCTGTCAGTAGGTGATACAACGCTTCTCACCTTTAACACCTCTGCACTGGCAAGAGTTTGTAAGATGGGACAAGCTTGGAAAACAATGCAAAACAAATTACATTAGAGGCTGAAAGTAACTCTTGTGCAAAGAATTAATGGAGTGTTTTCGTCTCAAATATGCCTTATGGATCTGATATTAAGATTAACCTAAGCTTCTTCACTTCTTGCAGTGATTTAAAAGATGCCTTTAATATGCTCCAGCGAAGCTTCTTAACAAAAGCTACTTCTTGTTAGATACATACTGAGTCTTATCAGAGGCAATGTGCTACTATAAAAGTACATCTTCACAAGTTCTCACAGAATTCTTACAAATCTTTGCTAGTAAATGTTTCCATTTTGTTGTTCGCATAATGAAAACTGGAACTGAGGGCATTCCATTATGTTACAGTGTGAGCTGTTATTGAGAGGCTTGAGGGGCAATAAATACATATCACAAGGAATGATTCTGCATGTACTGAATAGCAATCTATTCATATCAAGAGTTTTCTTTTATTCTAAATTTTTCATTTAATCATTAAAAAATGTTAGCCTTCAACTGACATGTAAGATAAAGGCATGAAATGGCTCACTTTAGCCTCATTGTCCATGTTGGCAACAAAAAAAAAAAGTTACATTAAGACCGCGAGATTAAAACTCTAATGTGTCGAACAGCCACAAGATTAGTTAATGAAAGAATGTATAGTAACTTCATCATAGCTGTCTAATGTAAACTGGTATTTGTTGACCAACAAGTATTGCAGCTCATGCATACAGTTAACAGTTTTGACTGCTCAGGAACCATTTTTAAAAACATGTCATACTATGTTGCTTTGAAGTCTTTATAAGAATTAATTAAAAATGTAAACATATAGCTTCCTTTGTATTGCATCGAGTATCTTTGTTTTAGATCCAAGTGACAGCGATCCGTAGTGTGACAAGCAGATAAAATCCTGCTTGTGGTTTTTTGTCCATCTGAAGTTGGTTTGCCCCTCTGGAGTTCAGTGTCAGTCAGTAGTCTGTGTACATCGCAACATGCCTTTTATTTCTCAAGAAGCCTTGCTGATGAAGTGTTGCATTGTTTAGAAGGACAGATCTGTGATTGCTCTCCAATTACTGCCTGGAGACCACAAGAAGGGGGGGAAAAACAAATACATCCTGGTTGAACTAAAATTTCTTTTGAGTCCAGTACTATCTATGATAGATTATTCATCAGTCTTAATAGATGACAGGAACGTTACAAATATTGGATCTTTGTGGCAGAGTAACTTCCACAAATTCTAGGGCTGGTTTGTTCTTTGTGGAGATGATTTTTTAACATGGAATAGAGAAGTTATACAGATCTCAGCTCTAAGAANTTTTTTTCTGAAGACTAAGTTCATCCTGACCTTGCAAAAAATTTTTAATTGCTGAGCAATTGCTGTGTATTTATTAAACTGCCTTTTGCAAATAAGGATTGTCTGAGAATCATTGCAGTATTTGGACTGTTAGTTTAAGCATGAACTTCTATGATGTAAAGAGCAGTGAGGCTAAATACATGTGAGTTTCTCTTGTTTATGTGCCTCATTGATAAAGCCATTGCAAGAGGACTTTAGATTTGGTGTGGTGGAATGTGCAGCCNCTCCTAGATAATGTTTTTACTGTACCTTCTGTCTTTCTGAGCAATATGACCTCTAAAGCAGAGGCCTTCACAAGTGATGAAATGTCATTCTTTTAGCCTCTGGGAATGTGTCCTGGCAGAGGTACTAACTTACTTTCTGCTAGGGTTATGGGGAATATGCATCTCGTGTGCCTTTAGATTCATAATGGAGTGCTTTTGCCAGGGTGTTGGAATTTTTTTTTTTTTCAGGGACATGCTAGCTGCATTTCTTGAAGAATATTGCTTGCCTTATATATTTCTAAGACTTGATATGCCATATGGTAAAATGTCAGAAAAGAGAAACACTTTCCTTCAGCACAAATGTAGAAACACCATCTTTTGAAGCTTGTTTAGAAGTGGGCAAAAGTTTGCTGTTCATATTGGAAGGTATATGCTAAGTATTGGAAGAATGGTAAAAATACTACAGTCAATCAGCCATTACTTACTCTATTGGTTCAGCTGGTGGTACTGAACCCTTCTGCAGAAACTCTGAAGCCTGACTTGTCTGTTCTGTTAAGTCTAAAGTTCAGTTGCTTAGGGATTATAAATGCAAAAGCATTTATCCAGCATTCCTGGCCATGTAGAGTAGATAACAACCATGATACTGTGGGCGAGGCCTTAGAGGAAGGGTTTGAGAGGAGCTCTGAGTGACTTCCTCAGCAAAGCTGCTGCTGATCTGGGAGTTCACACTTGGTCATTAGGACTTGGGGCAAGAGGGCTGCAACTCTGTACCACGTATTCTGCACTTAAGGTGTACAGTAAACCGAATGTCGGTATGAAAATGAGCAATTCCAATTTAAAGTGACTGCCTGTTATCTTGGACTGGTATAATGTTATGTCCCGTAAAAGCACATTCCTCTTCTCAAACTCTCAGCTATAAATATTCAGCCCATCTTAGCTATCCAAGCAGAGACAATTGTTGCATTTCTTTTCTCTGTTCTTTTTTCTTTCTCTGCTGAGTCCACACAGCTACAGCTCTGAGTTGAGGGTGATAATGGGTGAGTGTTTCTCCCCTTTAGGTGGCGTGTGGCCTTTACTTCTGATGCAACGGCAGCACGTTCTTTAGGGGATATACGCGGGCTTTAGACTAAATGTTGCCCAGGCTGCTTCCAAGCGAGGAACTGTTTTACTAAATTGCAAGAGCAATCTTGTTATGACTGCAGGAAGCTTGCAAAAGGGTATAAAAGCAAAGGAGAAGTTATTAGTTAATCCTCTAATTCCAGTGTAGGTCTGTCAGTAGCTAGTTTAAGCCATTCACAGGACCCATAAGGGACTTCAGATCAATTGCTGTGATAAGGGGTTCTAGTTTTCTAGCCTTTTGAAGAACTCAGTTCCAGTAATACTCCCTTTCTTCCCCCTTTGCTTCCCTCCCTGAAGGTCATCACATTCCAGTTTCCTAGATGAAAGGATGTTACCAGAATCATTGCACAACTCCTCTGCGAGAACAATTGGCAGGGTGGTGTCTGAGTCGGCCTTTTTTGCGTGGTCTTAAAAATGAAGCTGCGTACTGCCAAGGCGGCCAGCTGCTGGAGGATTGCTGCAGTCCTGGCAGTCTTTCTAGGTCTATAGTTTAGCAGATGTGGACATAGTTTGAGCTTCAGATGATGTTTGGGCTGGGAAGGGATTTTGAGGTCCTGTCTGAATGCTCAAGCAGTGTTTGGGTACAAGTGGGATTAGCAGTGGTGCCTAGTCACTGCTGTCTCCAGGCACTGCTTGTTTTGACCTTGTGGTCCCAGGAAACATGGTAGTAGCAGTGAACAGCCTGCTAGTTAACTACTAGTGTGTACCAGTGAGGCTGAACCAGCAAATGTTAGCAGAGCTGAACACTGGGTGTATGCTTGTTGCATAATATTGCAAGCCATATTCAAGTAACTCATAGCATCACTCTTCAAGTGCAGGATTTTATAGTAGAATAGGAGATTAAATATGTTGAAGTGCAGAGGAGTGTGGTTGCACAGGATGCAGGGAGAAAGGAAAGTGGAGGTCAAGGAACCTGTGCCTAATTCTTGTTCGATTCCTGGTGCTTTGCTTCACCACAACTACAGTTCTCTTCAGAAGATGGTAATAGCATGTGGTGGGTAGTGAGAAGACACCACTGAATAAGTTTTCAAGTTCTTGGTAATATTGTTGTAGCCACAGTGACAAGTTTTTAGAGAGGTAATAATTTCATTAAATTGACTGATGGTTCTGGAGCAAAGTAAAAGCTGACAGGCTTTTGAGACCCACAAACCTGAAGAAGGTAAGTGTCTTCCAAATCTGTCAGTTGCTGCAGTAGGTGATTATTTCTCTGTAGAGAACTGAAAGACTTGCACATGAAACTTGTTTACATCTCAAAGTGTTCTTCAACCTGTAAGGATAAATCTAGAATCATAAACTCTTTTTTTATGGAAAAGAGTTTAAGGAAGACTGTGAAGTGGCTGCCAACTACAAATTAAGGTTGCTCTTTAATCTTTATCTCGGAAGGCTCCCAACAACTTGAAAAAGGGTGTGAATGTGTATACGGGAAAACTATAAAGGTACTGAAGTTCCTTCTGCTTGAAGCACTGTAAACTCCATGCTTTATGGGAGCATGGAGAGAATGTATGTATGGGAGAAGCTGCATTGGTGGTCATGGGAGAGGGACTGATCACAGCAGTGGTACCCAGCTGTGCACGTTACCTTACTACTCTCATAGTGGTGAAATCTCATGTGTATTTTGATGGGGTTGTACATCAGTGACTTGAAATGTTGTCAGAAGTTGTGCATTACTGTATAGGAGACATGTGGATGCAGCTTTCTCAGAAGGTATCATAGTAGCTTTTTTTCTGCATATAGAATGCTCTGGACACTTGCGTGTTTATTGATTGTCTCAATATTAGAAATGCAAGTAGTGGCTTTTGGCCCACTATCTGTAGTAAGTACCTTGCAGTAGGCCTGTTTCTTTTTGTTTTGTTGGTGGTTTTATTTTTTTTTCCACTTCCCTTTGCAGTCTGGGTTATCTAAAGTAACCAAATAATTGGTCTGAAAACAACAGAAAGCTGGATCTCCACTAGAGGATCTGATCTGATGTGAGCCAATGAAAAAATAAGTTTCATAAGCACAAGATGCCTTTGTGTTTTACTGAAATCTTACTGCTTTTGGGTGAAGAGGAATTAAGTTTCTGCAGAAACTCTGAGGGAGAAAAGATTAAGAAATAGTGCTGTTAATGGAGGAGAAGAGATGTCTTAAATGGCAGTGAGTGCTGTTAAAAATACCAGCTCCTACCCACTAATGATAGGCCAAGTTTTGCAAACTTAACAGGTTTCATCCTTTTTTTTCTCATGCTTTGCCTTTGATGGGATTTTGCCTTTGATTGCATGGTTGTGGGTGGAATGTCTGATACTCTTGGCTACAAAAATTGTATAGGTTCTTACAGTTACATTTGTTCTGGCCTGGAGCAGAGCTATGTGGGTGTTGGATGTTTCTTTGAGACCTGGTGTTCCTTTTGGTTAATCA
This sequence comes from Pandion haliaetus, assembly GCA_013401275.1. NCBI lineage: Eukaryota > Metazoa > Chordata > Aves > Accipitriformes > Pandionidae > Pandion > Pandion haliaetus. Next base: position 17,601 of record VYZV01042880.1, on the reverse strand, counting down.
CCTTTGTTATCTACAACTTTAAAGGAAGACTATTAATATCTAGCAGCCAACTTCACTATGTTGCATAATATCCACACTGCTGTAGATTTAATGCTTCAGTATATGAATCACCCATCTGGTGAAGGCAGTGTTTGGATAATAAATTATCTGGAAATGTAGTCTGTGGGCCAGAGACAAGTAATTATAAATGTTACTTATAGTCTCATCAGTGGCATAGTGCTTAATCTCTTAAGCACATTAGAGTATTAGTTGATCAGAAATGCATTATTTGCTTAGGTGAGATGATTTGGATCTTTGTCTGGGCAATAGAGAAACGTAGTACACTGTGCTAGGCTAGAATTTAATTAACTGATAAAAAGGTTGTCCTATGCCTGTCTGAATAGCTAGAATATTTAAATTATGCTAGCTTTCTAGTGTCCTGTGTACTAATTTTGACAAATGTCAAGAAAAAATCCCTACAGAATTGGTTGAATACATGATAAATTGGCTGCTGCTGCTTACGCGAAGTGAGCTGGATTATCAGAAGTAATCGGTTTAATTTAAACCCAGCTCATTTTAACTGAAAAAGGTTAGGGAGCAGCCACATGATCAGTTCAGCAAGCAGATCTAAGGAGGAAGGTAGTAATTTCCATTAATACAGGCAAGCAGGATAAAACACAGTGAACAGCCTCAGCTGATTCAATAGTTTTCCATTAGTTATTCAAAGTATAAGCAAACTCTTCTTCAAGATGCAGTTACCAGTGAATTTTGAGCAAATTTTGAATCTGTTTAAAAGCAGGTAACTGCCTTGTTTTGCCAGGTACCTCTTGATTAAAAACCTGATGTGGAAAAACTAGGGAGTGCTTGGACTTGATGGCAGTGCTTGTCTTAGTCCATTCAGCTATAGCCTTGTCAGAAAATGAGTGATTAGTCTTGATTAAATGAGGGAGAAGAAACTGTGAATTCTCGTTTGCAATTAATTTTAACACTTCCATAAGAACAAGCCGTACATTCATAGTTTGTACTTTAGCTAGAGGTCTTGTGTTGCAGTTACGCATGTGACTTACGACTATTGTGTCTGCGGTCTTATCTTAATTGCTTCTCTAGGGAAAGCACGTGTGCAGCAGCTAGCAGAGAACACGAGATATTTCAGGAGACGACTGAAAGAGATGGGCTTTATCATCTATGGAAATGAAGATTCCCCTGTCGTGCCTCTGATGCTGTACATGCCAGCAAAAATTGGGTAGGTTTAACGGGATAACTTCTCATCTATCTTTAAAGCTAGGATGGTACAAGAATATTAAGACTTCCCTAAATATAAGAAAAGACTGGTTTGATTTTTGCTTTTATGATCATTACTGAGTCTTATAAAACATGGAAACTTCCTATAAGTGGTCTTGAGAAAATTGAGGCTTGTAGCTTGAGGCAGCAAGAAAGCACTTCACGGAAGCAATTTTACCACTACATGCCATGTTTTAAAAATTGGGGGGGCTGGGTGGTGGTGTGTGTGTGTGTGTTCATTTTATTTATATGTAAAGTGTATATATGTGCTAAAGAGAAGCTGAAATTGAATGGAAATTAACATTAAAAGTCACTGGAGGAATCTTTCAACCAGCTCCTGGATCAGAAGCAGCCAACATTTACACAGATAAACTCTGAAAAATTAAAAAAAGAAAAAGCAGAGGGGTGGAACATGACAGGACACAACAACCTGTATTTGATGAATCCTGAGTTTTTTTAAGATGTCTGGATTTAATAGCTCAGATATTGTTATTGTAAATACTAATAGAACTGTAACATAGCTTTATAAATGCTTATGGACTTGTGGGCTGCTGTGTGGATCATTAGGGCTAAAATTCTGCAAGCAGGATATAATGTATATATTAAAAATCTTTGCAACATAAATAAAAGCCTGATTTCAAGGACAACTTGGCTTTGGTAGCTGCTTTTCAGTGTCTGTGTATAATGCAGTGCTCAACCAACACTTTTGAATTTGGAAAGCAGAGCTTCATTTAAGCCGTACTGAATATCTCTAGCGCTCGTCTAGCTCAGGCTTCAGTCTGGCTAAGCGCTGTGGTTCTGCGAGGGGACGAACATCATCTAGCACTCTGCATGAAGCTAGATACAGTCTTCCTCCACCTGTCACAGTATAACCAAATTTAAAAGGCCTGTAACCTTTATAGGTGCTGTAGAGCCTGCAGTGTGTGCCATCCAGCACACAGAGGTATACTGTTTCTACCACTCAGCTGCTCTACCAATCAGTACAATCTTTTCCCTGGAAATGTTTGTTAGCTGAGCAGTTACTTAAAAACAAGCAAGAACACAGAGCTCTGATGAGAGTTGGCCCTTAGGATCTACATCAGGTCTACTTCATCCTTTCTTTGTCTCTTGTAGCCTGTTTTTTAAAATAGTTTGAGAGTACTAAACGGATACCAAATTAAGTATATCAGAATGCACCTATTTATAAGGAAAATAGTTGTAGCAGAAGTAAAAGTCAGAAAATTTTAAAACCTTGTAAAAGGATGTTATTTTTATACATCCTTATAAGCCTCTTAAGTTCATTGCTACTTCTCAAGACATGGTCAGTTCAAAAAGAATTAACCATTTCCTGCGGATTGTAGAAACACCCACAGTTGCACTGTCATTACAGAAAGGATCTAGATCTTTGTGCCTCTCATCACATAAATCACAGCTGCTAATTTCTGTAATCAGAGAATCATAGAATTGTCTACGTTGGAAAAGACCTTTAAGATCATCGAGTCCAACCATAAACCTAACACCACCATGCCTGCTAAACCATGTCCTGAATTGCCATGTCTATGTGTTTTTTTAATACCTCCAGGGATGGTGACTCCACCACTTCCCTGGGCAGCCTGTTCCAATGCCTAACAACCCTTTCAGTAAAGAAATTTTTCTTAATATCCAATCTAAACCTCCCCTGGCACAACTTGAGGCCATTTCCTCTCGTCCTATTACCAGCTACCTGACAGAAGAGACCAGCACCCACCTCACTACAACCTCCTTGCAGGTAGTTGTAGAGAGCGATAAGGTCTCCCCTCAGCCTCCTTTTCTCCAGGCTAAACAACCCCAGTTCC
>VYZV01042865.1:5776-16472 GCA_013401275.1 Pandion haliaetus | reverse complement strand
TTCCAAGCAAGTAAAGCTCTTAACAATTCAGTTTTAAATTTATTGACATGAGATAGCAATACCAGAAGTACAACTAGGCAGCACTAGCAAAGTGCAGGTTAAGGGTCATAGGCACTATTACTCTCTGAGTGCCAAAATCTCATTGCAACGTGGCAGTAATGGCATAGTGAACTTTCAGTATTTCTGCAGGAGTTAACAAAACCAGGAAAGTCCTATGGCACAGCAGTGCAGGGCTACTTTCTCCTTTCTTTTGAAGCTTTTCCAATCTCACAGAAGACAAGAAGATCCTGTTTTGGTGAATAAGAGCCTATCTTACAGTATTCTCCTTAACCTTTCCAATTAGATTTTTTTTCACTGCTTTGTCACATTTCAGGGGCACAGTTTTAATTAGGACTGCACACCCTTAAACACACAAAGGAAGTTTTCTTCACTTAGTGTGGAGAGGACAAAAATCAATCCAATGCAAGTCAAAAGCAGGACATAGTGAGAGGAAACGGTAGGTTAGGACAGTCTGCCAGGCAAGGCTGGTACAAGGACCAGCCTGCTCTAGAAGCCGAAGCCAGAATTTCATAAATAAAAAGCGAACAAAGCAGTAAGTCAAGATACTTTGAGGTACAGGTACCTGGGGAGAGAAAGAGAGATCAGCAACAAGGGAGAAAAAAGGTGCAAGACTGATTGATACTGATTTGCAGGAAAAGGGTGGTGAGATTGGGAAGCCATACAAGTAAGGAAAAAGGTAAACCAAAACCTTCATGGCAGGCAAAGGACAACTGGGCTTCGCTAGGCAAGGAGACTCCTTGCACATGAGAAAAGGGAGGTACTGGGATCTCAAAGAGAGATCCCAAAGGGGAGACAAGGAGTGTCTGAGAAAGCAAACAGCAACAATGCAATGAGGGGGAAGAAAAGAGATTAGAGGAAGGACAAGGCGTGATACAGCAGAAAGGAGCAGATATGGAGGAACAGACTAGGATAGAGCAGAAGGGAACAAATACAGGAGAAACAGGTTGAACGGTCAGAACCCTAAAAACAAAGGCTTTCCAGACTCTAGAATGAAACCCAGATTCCTGAGCATCTCCAGTCTTCTGCTGAAAGCAAGCAGCCGTGAAACTCAATAGCCTCAGACTCATTTAATGCTGACGAAAAAAAGAGAATGACAACTAATTGTGAGTAGTCATTATCTCATTAATTTGAAGAGAGCTGTAGACATTTAAATATATAATGTTCGCTCTCAGTGACAGCCCATACAAAGGTCAGTAAATCCTGAATGACAGAATATTCAATTTTTCAGTTTTCTTTCTTTAAAAAAAACTAGGACATTACATATAAAGAATTCCAGACAATTGCAGCTTAAGGTTGCAAGTCAAGAAAGTGTCAGACAAATAGCAAAATTAAGGTTGGTGAAATGTGAATTCAACCCTTTTTGTGTCACCCTATGACACAGTTTTGGATGACCACTTATCTGTAATGGATAGCCTTGTTCCATAAGTGAATCAAGTTTAGACCATGCCAACAGTGGGGGAAATTATTATTAGGCTTCTCTTGCCAAAATAATCACTTATTGTCAATTTGCATATCTCAGTGGCCTACTGGTTTGTTTTGAATGTGGCCCCCCTGAGATCCTTGACTGAAAAAGACTATTTATATTCTATTTCTGTTTATATGCTACTTAAAGGACCTTAACTTTTAAAATCAGAATTGGTTTTGGTTTTCCTTCCCTTCTGTGAAACCTTAAATGTCCAATAGTTCTAATTGCTTATCCCCTTATGACACTCTAAACCTGTTTACACCTTCATATTAGTGTATTTTTCAAGTATCCCATTTTCAGTAATGTACTAATTAAAATCCAAAACTAGAAAAAAAGGCCAGTTTTGTCATGTCTTCCTTTCCTAATTTTCATCCATGTCCTGTACCGTTTCCCTGTAACCCATGCAGCCCTCACCTACTGCCAGCCAAGCTTCACTTCATAAAGCTAGAACCCTGACTTTTTTCCTTTATGTTAGTGTTAAACATAGTGCCACCACAGCATGTTCCAAACTGCTTCTGGAATTCTTCATTTGATGTTCCGCTTTCAGTCATATCCTCCATATCAGCAATACCAAGTCTGGGAGTATTTAATTTCTTACTGTTTGAGTTAATAATCATACTGAGTTAAAAAACAATTCTGAACCACTTCCACAAATACACCTCCAGACATTTTGTCCAGTTAATGAATTCCAGTCAATGCATGAATAGTTAACATTTACCATAAATATAACTTTGTCCTCTAATATGATTTTGTTCCTTGTGCTAGGAGAGTGCCAGAAGAAAAGCATGATTATTACTGCACCCTAGATGAAAGAGTAGCTGGAGATTCTTTTGAAGCCCTTCTGAAACTGACACACTAAAATCCTAAACTAAATGTGTAATTTCAACATTAAGTAGAAGACGACTCTAGTGCAGTGAATGATTTAATACCCATAAAACCACACTTCACCTCAAAGACTTTAATAGATGAAACTCACCTGGAATGAAGACCATCACAAAGGCACTACACCACTTCAGGTACCACAGTAATGTTTCTCTCTTAAACACTAATACAGTAACTGAAGTTACTGAAGACTTTATGTTGACTGTCACTGAAGAGAGATACATGGCTCTAAATGCATTACCCCCAAACAGCAGCTATACCTAGGGCGGCACATAATTCAATGGGTCAGCTTTTGTTATTCAGGCAAGGCAATGAATCCAGACAGTAAGTTCCAATTTACACAATGATCTATTGTTCTGTCTCCCAAACCTGAAAGACATGATCCATATTACATTGCAACTGAATGGCACCACACCATCAACCACTGTTGATTCACTGGTACTCTTGTTAGTTACCAAAGTGAAAGGGCCAGACCGTTGCCTCTGAATCACAGGTAACAGTGGAAAACGAAATCCAGCTAAGCACATTATTTGGTCAGTGTGATGGTGGTTATCAGAAAATGATCTATTCTAATCAAGCAGTCACCAAGTCTGACTTACTTTTTATTCCCATGAGTCCATCATGTTCCAGCTCCAGTCCCAGTCCTTATTTCCCTGCCATACAAGAACCAGGTGGATACAGCAGCAGGTAGTCTAAATGGAAACGCTCTAAGTACCAGACCACTGTAACCTAGACTTCCTATGGAAATGGGACTTAAGATAATCAGGCCTTCTATTAACACATCTGTCCTTTTGTTAGCCCCTCCTAACAACTTTTAAACTTTTGCTAAATTCCACCAGATTTGAGTCATGGCCTCAAACTTTGAGATTATTATACTTCCAGGGGTTTTGTGAAAATCAGGAGCTGGCTAGAAGAGAAAGAGCCTCACTTCCACTCCTTTGAGATAAAGGCAGTTGTAACTCTGTCTTGTGCATATTGTGCCAGCCATCTGACTGATCTCAGGTGATACCTCATATCTCAGCTGATACCTTGACACCGTGACAGAGCTCAAGACAGCGCAGTTCATACTGTCTTTGGGACAACACTGGTGGAAAATGATGGTAATGAATGAAATTTGACCCCTTTCTTTATAAAAAAGTTGCATTTAATTTGCGAACTCATTTGATTCACCAAACCCAGTTATCCCCTGGTTCCAAATTTCAGCTTGTGTTGAACTCATGGTCAACCCTGTGAAGTAGACAATCTGTTACTGCTGGTATTGGCAGAGAACTACAGGCTGTTTTTTATGCAGCTTAGGCCATCCATGACAGCTTTGCATTAACAAAAGACAGTAAGATGCATAGCAAAATTATATTTTAAATCATTAACTAATTAACTCTCGATTCCCTCCCAAGAAGTACATAACAGAGTTTCCTTAGCCTCATTTTAATGCCTCAAAAGAGATGAAGAAATGAAGTTAGTTGGCCCCAGTGCTGTGGTAAATCCATGGGACAGTCACCACAAGGACTTCAGAACCTCCTGATTGCCAGTGGACACTCCCTCCCCAGCCCATCTTGGCCTTCTGGCTGTGATAAAAACTAGCAGCTGCTTGCAAAAACAAGCTGAAGGACAGAGATAACAGCACCTGAATGCTACATGAACAAGGGATTGTGGCAGCTCCCTTTAATAATATAAACTAATTATTTTCTTCTGGCTCTGTTTTACATCTTAAAAAGGATTAGTCAAAGGGTTATGTGGGATTATGGAATTAGCCTTTCACCCCTGAAAAATGTAAGTTCAAATATTAGTTTGGGTCATGAATGAAAATCAGTGTCTTCTATTCCAGCCTAGAGCTTACACGTTAGAAAAGCAAGATACAAATTGGCAGAACAGTCCCAGGAGTGGAATAGCAACAGTAGCTTGTCTAGAATTATACACAGAAAGTGTGTGTATATATATATATAGTTTACAAAATACATATATATGTATATCTACTTACAGTAAAGAATAGGGAAGGTGGAATAGGTGAGCATGTTTAGAGATAGGATGGCTTTGAAATGTTGACACTGAATCCGAATCAGGAGATTGAAGTTTAGTTTTAGCCCTGCTATGTCTCCTTGGAGTAGTCTTCACCAAGTGAGAGTCACCTTTAATCACCTAACACTGAAGTATCTGGTCTAAACTAGACATCAAAGCTCCTCTTCAATTTCGGCAGAAAGACGTGCACAAGGTTATCTATTCCACCTACCTTCCACACCTATCCAACGATGGCAGTACAACGAATGTACAGTCTTTTGGAAGTAGCTTGCTCTCTCTCTTTCTTAGGTTGAGATGTACGCAACCTAAAACCCTTCTTGCTCCCCATCTTTGTTTTGCCCAATCTATTTACATTAAAGTTTCAAAACCAGGTGACTCTTTTTATTGACAATTCACAGCAGAAGGATCCTTTTATGTGCCATGGAAATTCAATGTGACTAAAATACCAACAAATTATTGAGAATGAGGTGACAGATCTCATTTTATGGGCAATTTCCAGCAGGAAAAAAGGGTTGGAAAATTATGGACAACAACATAACCCTTCCCCCACTAAGGCTTTGATTTCTGCCTAAAAAATATTAACATTGCATGGGAAAAGATGAAACCCAGACCAGAAAACATTACTAAGTGAATCTTCTGTCCCTACAGAAAACGCAGACTCTTCTTTATTAAAGGAGATAACAACTTTTCTGTACAGGCTCATGACAGCAGTGGACAGGCAAACAGGGTTTCATTTAAACAGTGGCTGGACTTGAGCTGACTCAAAAATATATAGAGAACTATTTTAAAAAAAACAAAATTGGATAGAAATGGAAGCGGTATAGAAGTCCAAACTCCAGCCTCTGCCATGGTGTACACTGTGAAAACAGTCAACTCAAACGGAGACAGTTAGAAGTAGGAACATTATTTGGAGACTGTGCATTAGAGCTTTAAGTGCCCTTTAGTCTTGTAGAAATGTGTGCTGACATAACAAACATAGAAGAGACATAATTTCTTCTTCTGTTCTACTGGAATACCCAAGATTCAAGAGATTTCACCAATAGGAACGTCTGTCCTGAAATTTCATTCATGCTCATGAAAAGTTTTTACATCTGTGACCAACTAAAGACAAGTCCCTTCAGAAAAATCAAATCAACAAAACACAGGAAACAAAGTGCATGAATGTATCTCTAGGAAGCAGCCATTTGTCTTCAGAATGAAAAGAAAAAAAAAAAAAAAAGGCAAACAACAGAGTACAGCCTCCGGCAGCAGAGCAATGCACGCAATATTTGATTGTTCCACCATCCAGGCAATTCCTGGTCTTATCCTGCAACACAAATATAGTTTGCTGTAGAAAATTTAGATTGCTTTCAAAAAGAAACACAGAACAGTTACTTTTCCTAGACATAGAATTAGAAGAAAATTTCCCAAAACTTAAAAATATAAAGGTCTTAACAATCCAAGTGTGAAGAATATACCCCTTTCTTTGAGATGGAGTACTTCCCACAACAATGAGTTATTTCATATTAACTGTAAAAACCAGTAGGTTTAAACACACATTTCACTTTCAAAGATAATTTAATTTGAAATAAGGCTACTAAAAAGCTGAGTAAGAACATCCATAGATTGCTTAATGCAGTTTAACCAATCATTTTAAAAAGAAAATAAGATTAACATTTATAACTTATCCTTTTATAGATAACTCTAAATAATAATTCACACCTATGTTACTGATATAAATGAAGAGAGTGGAAATTCAGATCAGATGAAGAACCAGCTCTTTACAGGTTGCTGAGGCAGAAAAGCTACCATTTTGATTCCCACCTACGTGTTTTCCTACTGTCAAATGCCAGCGCAGCCACAAAAGACAGACTGTTGTTACAACACTTATTTTATTTCACGTTTTGTAGCAGGCTCATACTTCAGGCCAAGTTCAGGCCATAGCTTTCTAATTTTTCTCTAAATCACTTGGCACACTTTTGGGAGCTATAAAACAAAATGAGTGATGATACATAACAATTGTGTGTGACAGGGAAAATATATAGCATTCCTCTTGTGTGGATGAACTGCAAACCTGGAGAATGCCAGGAGCAAAGCCTACCTTGAAAGGTCACATTTATGCTTGGGGACAGTTTAAGCTTTTGACAGTTAAAGATAAATCCTGTAGTAATAACAGACAACAAAATGGTACATTTCTCCTAAAAGCACTTACACAGACTCTGGAAAGATGCCCAGAAACAGCCTGAGGCATGAAAATAAATGATAATATCTGTAAGTTTTCCATAGTAAGTCAGTAAGACTAGAGTAGTATGTAGATAACGGGCATTGATGATACCAACTTTCTGAAAAGGGAAATTGGAACAGAGGTAGACAAAGGGAGACACTGTAACGCAAAAGCTCTTCTTAAAAGTAGATTATTATTCACTGGAGAAAAATCCTTTGCACTGATGAATACAGAAAATAGGCATTTCCTTGGATAAACTTTATTTTAAATTTCTGGAGAAAGAAAAAGAAAAATCAAGTAAACTTGTGCCTCCATCAAGAATGAGCCTGTTCTGCTAAGTGTGCAATTACTACTTTCCTATGGCAGAACTGCAAAATAGCTGTTCAGGAGTGTTAATTCTCAGAAGACAGTCCTGTGCTTCAAGCCATGAAGCCATGATAACTCCATCTGCAGTTTGAAAAGATCATGATGCCTTACATCTTGCCTACATTAAACAGAAAGCATCTGAGGTATGATTATTTTTTTTTTATATCAGTGTAAATAAGACTGGTGCAAAAATGCACACTTTTATGTTCGTTCCAACCAGGACTACTTTAGTATATCTAAAATTGATTAGCAATACATTTAAATTGAACAACAATAAACTATTTCTAATTTGGGAAAAGAAGTCCACACAATACTTTGCAGTATTTTGATTACACCAGTGCACATTTGTGTAGAGATAAGTTTCAAAGAAGCAATGTGCCATAATAAATTATTTGCTGTTAGAAAGGACAGAAACTTTCCCCATTTTTCCAGATTAACTTGATGAGGCAAGCTATCTCAAGATCCAACTCTTTAAAAACTATGGCGCATACCTTTCTCTGTGTTAAACAGACACAAAGAGGAAGAATACAGCTACACAACAACTTCTTCTGCAGGTGTAGCTCCTGCATCATTCTCAAAAGTGGGGCAAAACCTTGGAAGGGGGACAATGATCCAGTTTGGCCTGGCTGGCCTGAAAACAACGCAAAGTAGGACACAAAACCCTTCCGAGTTATGTCTGCTGTGAGCAGCCCTAATTGTCAGCACATGCTATGTGAACGCACTGATACACTGTCAGTGGCACCTCGTAACTGTGCCAGCCATGCTGGAAGCCAGGCACGGAGATATGCAGTGTCTGTCCTCCTCTGCCGCATGCATCTTATTTAATGCAAACGAGCAGCATATGGCATCTGTCACTTTGGGATCACAAATGAAGCTGTGTGTTTCAAACTTAATTTCCAAGTGAAGTCCACAGATGCCCTACTGTCTACTCCTGCAGCTTTGAAAGGAAAAACCTCTGAAACGCACACATTTTCCAGAGCTGACATTGGTTTGGAGCGTGTCCTGTCGGTGACTTCTGCAGTTACCTCCCCACGGGCGTTGTCCTCAGTCTTGATCTGACAGACTGCTTAGCTCAAAACCGAACCGCAAGGCCACGGCAATCTAAGCGTAAAACATTTTTAGGTCTGTAGCCCAGACTAAAGGAAGGAATGCGTCAGAAAAACCCGCCCGGGCTCACCGAGCGCCTGGCAGGCGGCGAGGGGAAGGGGGTTCACGGGCCTTGCGCTGCCGGGAACGCAACGCACCGGCCCTCGGGAGAAGAAAAACCCCACCACCGTTCCCCGCCGCGGAAGGTGGAGGTCTCCGGCTGAGCCCGGCGGCGGGAAGCCGCCCGCAGCCAGGCGAGGCCGGGGGCTGCTGCCGGGAGCAGCCCTGAGGGAGAGGGGCTTCGCCGCCGGGCTCTCCCTCCCGGCCCCTTCGCCGCCCTCGCCTGTCCCCGCGGCTCTCCCGCGCTCTCCAGCCACGCAAGCCGTCACCGAGGATGGCCGAGCACGGCCACGGCCGCCTCCGCTGCCCCTGGGCCCTGCCCCGCGCCCCGGCACCTCGCTGCCGCCGCCGCCGCCTCCCGCCCCTCAGCACCGAGAGGAGATCCCCCGNCGGGGCCGGGGGCGGGCACTTCGCCTGGGCCCCGCCTCCGGGCTTTCCCGTACCGCCTCGAGGGGGGGTCAGCCCCGCCCCTAGCCCCGCCCCGGCAGCTCCCCCGCGGAGCGGGAGGGGCAGCGCGCCCGGCGCGGCCGTTAAAAGCCCTCCCGCCCTCCCGCGCGGCCAGTCAGCGGGGTCGCCGAGTCGCGGCTGGGGCAGCGGCCGGTTGACGCGGGGAGGCGGCCGGAGCGCAGCGCTGGGCGCTGGGGCCGGGTATCAGCGATGCTGGAGAATGGCTCCCTGAGGAACTGCTGCGACCCGGCCGGGAGAGGCCGCTTCGGCTTGGCGGAGCGGGAGGCGGCGGGTGGCCCGCGGCCCGCCTGGGTGGTGACGGTGCTCTCCAGCGTGCTGATCTTCACCACCGTGGTGGACATCTTGGGCAACCTGCTGGTCATCGTCTCGGTCTTCAAGAACCGCAAGCTCAGGAACTCAGGTAAGGGCTCGAGCCCCGGCACCCGCCCCGGCAGGTGCTAACGAGCGCCCGGAGCCCCACGGGCACCCCGGTCCCCGCTTCTAGCTGCCCTGCGGAGATCAGCCCGCTTGTGGAGTCCGGGCGGGCCACCTGCTAAAGGCAGGGGACCGAAGAGTCCCCCGCTACCGGTTCTTGCCCTACAGTGTGTGCAGGGACCTCCAACCGCTCAGTCCTGTGGCAGTCCTTCCCAGCAGCCTGCCCCTGCCCTCCCCTTAGCCTGTGCGCTCTCCTGCCCTAGCCCTTGCGGGGGGAATGCGGGTCAGTAAGTGGCTCTTAACGAGGCATTCCGTAGTCTCTGTGGAGCTACTGACGAAGGGAATCGGTGCCATCTGATTAAAATACCGGCGACAAAGAGCGTGCCCAGAACGGTCGGAGGAAGAAAGAAGGAACTTCAAAACTTGCTTGAGAGCACTTCTGAAGATGAGGTGCTGTGCCTGTGTGGGAGAGTGGCTCAGCCCGCGCTCCGGAGTTTTCATCGGAGTTCACAATAGTCTTTCACGAAATTCAAATCATCTTTCTTCTTCTCTCCTCACCGAATAGCCTTCAACAAGAAAGCAGCAAATAAAGTGGGCTGTTTTTCCTGAATCGTGTCTATAGTTTTCTTTGTGTGTGCTAACATGGCTCTGGTTTTTTTATTTGCTAAACTTATTGTTTCTCTTCTCATCTTTGCTGGGCTAGTTACACATCTCTCAAACTACGAAACTCTGTAGTTTAGCACCAGCTTCTCGGATTTGCCTCCCTCTGGCCAGCTTCTTACCTGATTCATGTATGTCCTGCTGCATGTGGATACTCTATTCCCCCCACCCTGTTGAGGCAGCCGGCTGTCGGTTGTTACCTGATGCTGAGAGGCTGGCTGCTGCTCGCATACCTGCACTGGGCTGGCTGTTGGGTATTGGTGCAGTGTAAGGTGCTACCCCCGAAATAGTGGTATACCTACTGAAATTCCCGTAGCACCAAGCAGGTCCTGAAACTGCTCCGTTCTCTGAGTCTTGAATGCCATCGTTTTGCGATGCGCACGCAGGTTGGGGTGACAAAACTTTGCTGAGAACTGAGTGAAGTCAGGTGCACAACTACTCAACAGCCCCTCCGCTCTCAGAACCAACGTGCTCTGTGTCGTACCGGTCCAGCTCCACGCTCAAGGGGCAGCGGAGTGCTGCTTCACCTCACCAAGGGGAAGGAGGGAGAGCTGCTGACTTGTTTCTCCCGGGTGGTTTTGGTTTGTTTGTGGGTTTTTTGTTTTTTTTTTTTGAATGGGTGTCGTGCAGTGACTAGAGCTCCTGCTAAGTGGAAGTAGGCACTCCTTCGCCCATGTTCCAAATTAAACGATGCTTAGGAACAGAAGCAGTTTATAGAGGGGTGAGACTTCCTCTCCCTAATCGTGACACGTCTAACTGCATGCGAGGGGTGCCGGAGAGTCCCGTTTACGCGGGGCTGAGCGATCACGCCCCACGGAGCAGCGCCGAACTTGAGGACGTCTGAAAGTGTGGTTCGGCTTAGCACGGGAAGGAGCGGGGAGGGAGCTGCTCGGGGCACGGAGCGCCGTCCTTGAGCTGTACGTTCAAGGGAACCGAGCCGTTACCGACAGTAGCAG